>KN840549.1:4341-15905 GCA_000832265.1 Phlebiopsis gigantea 11061_1 CR5-6
GCCGCCCTCGCGGCGGCCCCCGCCCTCCGCGGCGCCGGCGCGGCGCTGTACTACCATCCCGCGCAGGCGAGCATCGGGTGGGACGTCGTGTGGACGACGGGCACGGTCCTCGTGTGGCGCGCGTCGCAGCGCGGGGATGTGTGGGATGTCACGCGTGCGGCTGCGGGGGTCGCGGGCGATGTGGTGCGCGTCTGTCTGGGGTCGGTGGGGGTGCTGGGGCTGGCGACAGTCCGGTCAGAGCGCTGGGGGAAGGACGAGTGAGTGCCAAGTGATCTCGGTGCAGACGCGATGAGTTGCTCGCGGTGCGGTCTTACCCCTTTTGTTTTCTTTGGGGACAAGAGTAGACAGACGTGTTCAGGACAATCGCACGGTAGAAGAGTGACAAGTTCGGTGTGTGTGCGCATTGACCCTGTACAGAAGTACACAAGACATGGGCAGCGGAAACAAAAGACGCCCGCGTTCTGCTCCCTTCCCAGCTCAACACGCTGTGTTCCGGCACCCCGCCCGCACATATCCAAAGCGAGGCAGAACCAATGGGCTAGCGCACCAAGCCTCCAAAGAACAGAACCATGTTCACACACACGCCTCGACTCCTTCTGCCTTCGCTAGGGCGAGAGACCCATATCGGGACCTCGTCGTGAGGCCACCGCAGGACCCACCAGCCCCTACCGCCGCCCTCTGCGTTCACTGCGGCAAGTCTGGCGAGAGACCCAGCGCCCTGCCCTCAGCCGGAGCGGCCTGGCGAGACGCGCGTCCTGTGCAGCGCTCGCATGTACGTTGTCGGTCGGTTCCTCGACGGCTCGTCGCCTTGAAGTGCTCGCAGCAGGGTCAGCGCGGACCACACGCCGCGCGCTCGCGGCCGCCGTTGCCTTGCAGGCGACGTTCGGCCCCAGGTCCGGCGATCGGCAGGGTAAACCGGCGGCGGGATGCGCGCACAGCCCGCCGGAGGCCGTTCATGCGCTGTTCTTTGGGGTCCTTCCGCGGCACGGGGTGCAGGCTGCCTCCCCCGGGCGGCGGTGCGCCGTGCGCCCGGCCCCGACGTGTGCCTGGAGTCCAGCACCGTGCGTGGGGCGCCGTCCCTGCGCGGGAGGAGCAGCTTGCTGCACACACGGTGTCGTCAGGAAATGGGCGCTGCGCCATCGCTTGGACGCACCGATTGTGCAGGAAGGCGCTTTGCCTCTCGCGCAGAGGCGGCGTGTCTACAGACGACACGACGGCGGCGGCGGACCCTGTGGGCTCTCCCGCAACGGCCATGGCGAGGTAGCAGTGCGTGCTCGCACTGCCGAAAAGTGAGTGCGGATCTTGCGGTAGAGTGTCGGCGTCAAGGGACTTACAGTGCGCGTTCTTTGGTGTGGTTTTGTGGTCAGATGCGATTTCTAGGATGTTGTGAAGCAGTAGGATTTTATGATTGGGGATTTGGCGATTCAAAACGGGACGTCGTTTGCCCATATTTATACCCTTCGCAGGTCGAGTGGCTCATAGGCTTACGCGTCGTCCCATCAAATCGTACTATGTGCGTATTCAGCCGCGACTCTTTGTGGCTTTTGTCGTATCTCGCTCGCTCACTGTTTGCAAGGCGTGAAAGCGGATGCTTTGTCCGAAGCATTGTACTTTGAGCAAAACCAATCGGTCTAGATCTATCCCAGAAATCTACAAGGACGAGACGAACAAAAGTCAAAGCGCCCCACGCCAGGCTGCACACCGGCTGAACCGTTGTTGCCGAGCCTAAAGAACTCGTCAAACACTCGCAGCGTGAACAGGCGGCCCATCGCTCACCTGAGCCATCGTGGAGAACCATGAGTTGGGAGAATAACATCACTTTGAGCGGGATCAAGGTTGTGTTGGTTTAGACCCCAACGTCGCTGGAGCGCGTGCACCTCGTAGCTTCGCCAGGCTGCCCAATGTTGCTCATACTGCCGCGCGGTGTGGTGCCAAACAGCATGTTGGAGTGCAGTGTATCGTCGTATGATGGCCATTGTTGAGAGCGCAAGACAGTGTCTCGAAGATTGATCATGAAGCGCCCGATAAGAATCTGAGGCTAGGGGAATATGTGGATGAACAAAGAGTACAAGGAGAGATGACGATGACGGTGCGCACCACCGTGTGTAATAATGGGCTGATCGGGGACGCCACGGGCCAATACGACGTCAACATCAGACCAACGTTGAGGGCGAGGAGTGCCCTGAGATCGATGTTCCCTTCGCGTCAGTACTGGTGTCAAGAGGCAGAGTGCAGAAAACGGACAAGAAGTAGATGACACCTAAAGAGTTAAACAATAAGATAAGCCTTCTATATAGCATCGAAATCTTGGAACTTACTCTCGCAGGTAAGACAGGCGAACGTCGAGACTGTAAACCCCAAACGTACAGAGTCTCGCAGCGGCTGCCATGTTCGACGCAGGGTGAGTGCCAGAACGACCGCGTCAGAAAATATCACGGGGATACGATCAAAAACGAGGACTGGAAAGAATAAGTATGCGTGTGAGCAGTATGCTAGATGCGATATAATACGCTGGACAGTACGTCTATGGCGAGTGAGCCTGAGTGACGAGACCTCGAAAGAGTAGAAGGCGTACATGAGTTGGAATTTGGGCGACGAGGTTTGGGTGTTCAAACAAAATGCGCTCCTCTCCGGCACGTCCTGAACTAATATTGCTGCAGAATTCATCCACACGTACTGCGGTAAATGATCGTTTCAGCCGCTTGACGCGCCTAAAGAGTCTTTACTCACAAGTCCTGTGACCGCAGGGGCGCATCCCATGATGAAGACTAAAGCGCACAGGGCACGCCGGTAATAGGCCACCACGTACACCCTCAACGCAGAGAACACTTGCGAGATGCACAAGGATATGTCAGAGGCTGGGCTGTGGTGCTCGCAACATGGAATCCCGCTCACCGGCGACATCAATGACGACCAGAATTTCGAAGACGAAAGTCGTGGTTGCGACGCCCTGGCATTGGCTATACGCGCAATCTGTCGTTAGATTATGGTAGGTCAAGCGCTGATTTACTAAAGGTACCTCTGAAGCGTACGCAGGTATTTAGACCTTGGGATAAATATGAACGTATAGCTGTGGGACTCACCTGTTTCGTCAGGGTCATAGAAGTCACGAATATCTGATACAGAGACGGCAGTATAAGAAGCCAGCGGTTGACCAAAAATACTAGCGACTTGACGGTCAGTTTGCCTTGCCATCCGTGCGCGACTTCGGACTTGAACGTGATGATGTACTCGTAGCATGAAAGTGCTGCGAATAGTTCGGTCGTCTCGTTCAGGTGCGTGGTGCGTGGTTCTTACCAAAGCATGCACGGGTAATCAGCTGATAAACGAAGCTACGCATATACCATCAGACAACCATGGTATTACCACCGAAACAAAAGGTTGACTTACGTCGACGACACATCGCGGCTGTTCAGGAAAGGACCTCCGAACTGAGAGACGGTAGTCATGTCCACAGGGTAGCAGACAATCGAGTCCAGCGCATCGGTGCGTCGTTTATAAGGCTGAGATTTGATAGCCCATCTACGAGCCCAGTGCCAGGCCCATGCTAGACATCTTCAATAATCTAGCGATGGGCTCCGCAGCAACACAAATTTGAATCAAAGTAAGGAGCGCTTCCATGGCCAGGGACTTGAATTCTGACTACGAGGAATCCTACGACCGCGGACTGTGATAGTGACCACACACGGACGGCTCGATCCAGTCGTACTCAGGGTGCCTGCTCTCTCGATTCTATCAGCTCCACAGCAGCGGGTATATTCAAGGCGAGGCAGTCGTCTTCCTGTTTGGATATTTTCACACACAGAAGGTCGTTAGTACATGGCAGACAAGACGCAGAGCATACTGATCTTGAAGCTTTATAGCCAGCGACAGGTGTCACCAAAGCGCCACCAGATGTCCGCGGTGCCGTTCATTTCCAGCATAGAAGTATTCGCTCGAGAAGTTATGAATTAGTGAGGACTCGGAAGCGAATTTAATATTTCCATCATTCTTTAAAGTCATAGTCGCTTGCAAGTCTGCTGCCAAATATTGTATTCACATGGCAACAGCGCAACCAAAGCGTCATCGGCAACCCCATAACGATGACGTCTAGCATACTCATGGCCTCATTGACATGGCTTTATGTACTGCGAGGATCACGGCAGCGTTATAAAACTGTACGCCGATGAAGCTTATCGGAGCACTTAGGCTCAGCGCTCACGAGCCCGGAGGATTCGTGAGAGATTCATGAATATACACATACATTTGTTGCAGAAGTTCACTTACTCCTGAGAGCGTGTATGTTTGTAGATTTCCATGAAACACTGTCGGATATGCGTCCCACGCGGAACTAAAGCTATTCTCTGTGGACCCATCATAAGATACAGAAAATCAATGGCCTTGATAATCTAGGGTTTAATAGTATGGCCCGGGGCTACGTGCTCCGGCTTGACCTGAGGCGTTATAAGACTTGAAAAGTGAAAGTCTAAGGTTTACACCTTGTCATGGCCTCGTGGATCTGTGCAAACATTCGAAGTGCAAAACATCTTCCATGTGTATTCCTGATTCGTGCACATTAATCTTTTACAGGCCCTCGGAAATTTTCATTTCAGGAAAATAGCCACAGTGCAAAGAAGTCTTGTTTTTAGTATCCAAGCTAAGGTGATCACAGGCATTTCCAGACAGCAGCAGCGGCCTGCGTGTATGTGAAACAGACGCCGCCGTCTACCACGGAGAAGCAGCTCGATATACAAATTTTCAAGAACAATGCATAATTTATTCCATGTTCAAAGTTCGACTCAATGCCGATGATGATGAAGAGCATTTGTCATACCAACTACCTTTCGCGCACCATCCTAGTCAATATCATTGAATAGCATCGTATTCACCACCAATTAGCTGCTCATCACAACCCGATAATTATGTTGCAAAGTTGGCGTCCACACTTGAGATAGTCACTAAGTTGAAGTTAGCGTTCGGGTACACAGTTCATAAGTCTACTATCAACGGGCTTCGCTTTCGCAGCCAATAAACGATGGCGAATGATCCCAGATGCGTCGTGGGCCTTAATCGTGATTCGCTGATCGTGCGGCTAGACCTTGAAGAAGCTCACGGACACGAGCTAGGCCCACAAGAATCAGAAGCGGTTAGGAGTCCTCGGGGTCTACCCTCGATGGCCGAGCGCTTGAAAGGCACCTGCTTCTTGCTTGCTGACTTGGCTCGACCTGCACTTCGACCACGACCACGGCCGCTCTGCGCAATCCTCTATTCTTGTCGCTCATCTCTCGTACACACCTACGACACAGCCACTCTCTTTCTTTTCTGTCATACTCGCCTGCAGCTGTACGACCGGCTCTAGATCGTTGCCGTGCTTTCCCCAATTAGCATCCACCTCACAACATCGGCATGTCTTCAGAGCAACCAGCAGGCCCCTCAAACTTGCCACCATCGCCGCCAACCACTCACGCAGCTTCTACTGCCACGAATAAGCGGGGCACTGACTTCTACTACTGGAATCGCCTGCCTGGCATACACATCGTAGTTCCCCCAGAGGGTACGTATCCACTATCAAACATCATTTCGTGCCGGTCTGATCACTGCATCTGCACTCTCTGCAGGACAACACTCGTACAAGACCGATGAGCGTTGTTTCTCGTACTGCTCACAATCGGTACGCGGGCGAGTGAACGGCCAGGAGCCCTGGTGCCGCTCGGTCTGTATCCGCAAGGTGTTCCCGCACGAGGTGCGCAAAATCCTGCGTGTCGTAGAGTCGGGCTCGCAGGGCACCATCGAGAAGACCGTCGAGGTCGACGTCCAGATCCCACTCCCGCCGGAGGGTCAGCGGCTCCCGAGCTGGTTGACGGGTCGGCCGAAAGCTGCGGACGACGACGCGGGGGGCGACGGATTTGATGATCTGGACGACGATGATCTGTCCGGCAGCGGGAAGGGCTGGAAGGGCATCGTGAACGACGTCGAGCGCGAGGTACGGCCGGCGGACGGCGCCGGCCAAAAGCAGCAGGGGGCAGAGGTGTGGAAGCAGGGGTGGTACGTGTGGATGACGAAGAACAAGTGGGCCGCGCAGGAGAAGATGGACTCGATGATGAGCGACCTCGAGCGGCAGGCGGAGTGGGGCAAGGTGAAGCGTGACGTGAACGACGAGTGGGAGCGGGCGCGTGCGGCCGCGCTCGCGAACGAGGCCAGCCTCGAGGAGGGTCGCGAGGACGGGCTTGCGCAGGTCGGCGTCGCCCATCAGCACCCCGTGCCGACCCAGGATCCCGACACGAAGGCCCCCTCCGCGACGAGCGTTGCGTTCGTCTCAGAAGATTCTCTCCCGACACTGCCCACACCCCCGTTCCCTGATGTGGCCTCGTCGACGCTCCTGCTACCAGTGCCACCGCCCCTGCCTCCCATCCAGACGTACATGGCCAATCTTCTCGCCCCCACGGGCAAGGTTCTCAAGCTCACGCGAGAGAGCCTTGTGTCAGGAGACCAGACACGCTTCGCGTCAATAATCTGGGACAAGGCACGCACCGACCAGCCGTTCGTGCTTGCGAAAACTGTTGTCAGCAAGATTTGGGCTGTGTGGACGGGCAGTGGAGAGGATGAGGAGCCGCGGAGAAAGGAACGTTGAGCTAATCGCATTGGATTCGGAAGGACTTTGTGTTAAGCACGAGGAGATAGATGACTGTATAGTATAATATGCCCCGCACACATGTATACATTTCATTCGTAGACTCCTTACTAACAAATATGTACAATTCCATGACATCGACCATTACATGAAGCGCAAATGACAGGTTGCGTGGCATATAGACAGGTGTCCAATTCCACGAGCGATGGAACGGCCTATACAGAATAGTCAGTAAGACGAAAGCGACTTCCACGGCAAGAAATTCAGAAGTGTCAAATTTTGGAGCACGCCCTCGCCCACTGGAAAGCAGACAAGGTATACTCCCTGAAGAAATTCAATAAAATTGAAGGCATCACTGCAAGGCAAGAATGTGCAGGACACTCACCGATATCATCCCGACATCCCCTCCGCCGAAACACGAACAGACGAACCGTTCAGGAGTACAAAAAATATAGCTGACCATGCCGCGTCGAAACGAGAGTAAGCCCCATTCCGTTCACGCACTGGGGCGCAACCGCATAACTATGTCTATGAGTAACCGCGGCTCCTCCCCGCCGTCTGCGCGTCCAGCCGCGCGGTCCGCTCGTATCTTCGCGTCCCGCCGCCTCCACGGACGCGCCTCCGGGGGGGCGCAGAGCCAGCCGCGCACGGGCACGGCCGCGAGCTCCTCGCGAGGCGAGGGAGCAGCGCGGCCGCCCGGTCCTTGCAGGCGTCGGCCCGCCGAGCTTCGAGGCGGGGGTCTGCCGCGACGCCGGACGCGGTGCGGGGGGGCTCGTCTGTGTGTGGGCTGCGATGGCGGTTCTTCGCCGACGCGGTGGTGAGGAGGAAGAAAAAAATGCACAGGCGCGGGATAGGGTAGGGTACGGCGCTTGGAGCTCCGCTGAGCTCCGACAGAGACTTCTGGCACCGCTTACTGCGGTCCCGACTTCGGCCATGCCAAATGGATTTACCTGCGCATGAGACGTACCTACACATGAGATCTTGAGACGTCATGGGCGTGGCCGAGTGCGTCGAGGGGCTCGTTGTAGTCTCCCAGAGGCAGAGCGCGGACAGCGGAGCTGTCTAGCTCGTTGGGTCTACAGAGCCTTCACACGACCTGGTGAATTATCTGCTCTCTGCCGTACTATGACATGGGCCCGACACTCGGCTTCAGGAGACATCAAATGGGGATACGCACCAATCTCTCCTCACTAGCGTGTGTATCGTGCGCGTGCCTCAGGACACGGCCTGTGAGCGAACGATGTGGCATACAGGTCCCAGACGACTGCATCGATATCGATTCCCGGGAGGCATAAATACGAGCTGCCTCCGCGCCGCCTCCGTGTTCCGCCCATACTCGACGACGCCGACCACATAAGATGCAGCTGCTGCAAACACCGCCTGCCGAGACGAAGGGCTTCAGGGTGCGTGTGCCGGGTGTCCGCGAGGGGTGCGCGCTGACGGTACCGCGCAGCTCAACCACACGATGCTCCGCGTGCGGGATGCCCGGGCGTCGGTCCAGTTCTACACCGAGGTACGTGCGCGCCGCCGCCGCCGCCCGTGCTGACGCGACCCGCGCACACAGGTCCTGGGCATGCGCCTGATCGACGAAGAGGACATGGGCGACTTCACGCTCTACTTCCTCGGCTTCCCGCACGAGGGCGACGTCGCGGGCGCGATGCCGACGCACCGCGAGGGCGTGCTCGAGCTCACCCACAACCACGGCACCGAGAGCGACGCGGCGTTCGCGGGCTACGCGTCGGGCAACAGCGACCCCGGCCGCGGCTTCGGCCACCTCGCGGTCGTCGTGCCCGACATCGAGGCCGCCTGTGCGCGCTTCGAGACGCTCGGCGTGCAGTGGAAGAAGCGGCTCACTGACGGCAAGATGAAGAACATTGCGTTTCTGCTGGATCCCGATGGGTGAGTGGCGGCGCGGCTCTGTCAGCGCGCGCGAAGCTAACGGGGGCGCAGGTACTGGATCGAGGTTGTCCCTGACCGGCTGAAGCTCTGAGCATTTTGTTTACGACGAATACTCTATCACGTGTACAATGGACTACAGCAAGGATACATCGCTTCCCGATGGCTCGGATGACGAATGTCGAACGTCTGCGGTCACCCGAGCCAGATGCCCGACCAGCTTCCTCGCGGAGTGTACAGAACAATCCATACGGGGCTCTCGCGTGCGCTCGGGGACCCTCGGTGTCGCCGGAGTGAGTTCTTGTGCCAACGATGCCGCCCGCGCGAGATGGCCTCGATGTTGCAGACTTCGCTGTGCGCCGGGCGCAGACAGGCCGCGGTAGAACATGTCCCGGGCCCGACTGATGGGAGCGATGGCCACTGTCGCGGGCGCGCGGGGCACGCCAGTCCTCGCGGAGGCCGTCGGCGGCGTCCTCTGCGCAGGAGGCCTGAGCACCGCCTGGCGAGCGAGAGTGCGAGAGATGGGCCTGCTGGATCAGACTGATGGCCAGATTTCATGCCTGCGAGGCGACTTTGTGGCGCCGACCGCCGACCAGCGTCGGAGCGCCAGGATCGCCAGGATTCCCTGTGAGACGTTCGTTAGGCTGCATGTATGCTTGTTGGCCTGAGATGTAGCCCGCGAGGCTGAGAATGAACACGAGCAGCGCGCCAGGGAGAAACAGGGAGCACGTAATGCGCAGCGACTGTAGACGGACCACTGTGCGGGCTGCGACAAAGATGGGCTGTTATGTCCGACGGCGGGTTCTCCATCGCCGCCGCGGGAGGATGCGTGCTGCTGTTTATGGGAGGAGGCGGGGCGCCACAGCGCTTGGCCGCGAGCGCCGGTGCGGCCGCTTTGGCACCTCGTCGCGATCTTCCGCTTCCTACCGCCCAGGAGCTGCCGTTGGGGGCAAGAGGAGAGGACCAGTGATGGCCATACACTCGTACTGAATGGCCCAGTGGGGCAGAGAGGAGAGCCTCCACCGTGCCGTCGTATATCTTGCCACGGGGCGCCCTCGACCGCCCGCACATACCCACCGCCGCGACCCTCTTTGACAAGCAGGAGAGAAAAGATGGTACCCGCCGAGTGTCAGAACTGCAGTGACACGGTACGCACCTTGGTTTCACTTGGAGCAGCCGCGCTAATCAGGTCCCTCTTCTCTGTGATCTCGCGCGCAACCCTTTCCATACCTGCGCGCACGGAAGAATGACTCGCTGAATCTTGCCGTCCTGTTCGGCGTGCTGGGCGGGATGGCGTTCACCGCCGTGTTCGTGTTCATCTGTGTGCCGCTCGTGCGCAGACGCGCCAGACGCCACGGCGCGACGGCGGACGACGTGGAGAAGCTCGGCGGGGCGGCGCCGCGACGGCAGAGGATGTCGCACATTTCGCGGTGGCGACGGGCGGGTGCGTCGGGCGCGTACAGTGCTGTAACGGCAGAGGACGGCGACGACGATTTGCATCGATATCAGGAGAAGTCGTGCGTGGGTGGTCAAGGTGGGAAGGGCGACGAGACAGCGCTTCTGCCCCTGCTTCGAGCGGTATCGACCTTCACACGAGCGCCGGCTCGGCGCTGGGCAGGCGCGACGGCGAGCGGGAGGGCGCGGGGCGCAGCTTGGCGAGCGACGCGGCGACGCTGTCGCACGAGACGAGCCGGCGGACGAGGGAGACGGCGTCGAGCGACAGGCATCCGAGGCCGGGGCCCGGACAGCTCGGAGCAGCTTCTGCATCGCTGGATCACACTGCCTCCCCCCAGCAATCAGCCGGGATCAGCACGCAGGCACCCAGAGACCCGCAGACAAAACGTACAGCGAGTTCAAAAGCGTCCCCTGCACGGCGAGATGCGTATCCCGATTACGTTGGTCCAGGCTGTATCCTCCCCACCACCACAACTCTCCCTGACGACGGGAGCAGCCTCCTCGCCGTGTCTCTCCCCTCTGCCGCCTTCCTCGACCACCAGGACATGGACCCCCACAAGGCCTATGACACAAAGTCGTCCGTGTCTCGCCCGGGCTCGCTGCAGCTGCCGTCGCCGCCTGCCTCGCCCCCGCAAAGCCCTCCGCTGCCCACAACGTCATCCTCGACTCATGGTGCGCCGCGATCTCACTCGCACGTGCACGCGTCGTCACATGCCCGCACACTGTCCGTCTCCGGCGCGCGTCCGCCTCTCAGCTCCACACGTTCCGCGTCGTCCGCCCACGGCTCCACGCTGCCCTTCCGCCCGCCGCCGCCGCCCACCTACACCTCGACCCCAGCATGGTGGAGCACCACCGTCGTCCATCACCCCTCGACGCTCTCGCCGCCCCAGTCGCCCCCGCGCTCGCACTCGCACTCGCGTTCGCCCTCCGCCGCCGCACATGGGTCACACTCGATGCACCCGGTGCCCTCGACCTCCAAGTCTCCGGCGCCGGCGAGCTCGTCCTCGCAGCCACCCCCACAGCCTCCGCTTACCCACGCGCCACCACAGCGTTCAGCCTCGCAAGCGACCCCAGCGACAGAGAACGACCCCGGCCCCGACACTGCGCCGAGTAGAGGCGGACTTGATCGATACCCGTCGGTGACGGTATCGCCCGCGCCGGTCAGCGAACAGCCGTCGGGGGCCCCCTCGCGGAGTCGGTCGATGAGCGTGAGCGCGGACAGGCACGCAAGCGTCATCGGCGAACGGCCGTCACGCACACCTCAGGGGGCGAGGCCCCAGCCCGGCCTCGGCGACACGCTGCTCCGCTCGGGGAGCGTGCTCTCGCCGTCCACGCCGCCTACCCCCGCGACCGCGGGCCACGACACCCCGCGGGAGCAGAGCGACAGGGAGAAGGAGCGGAAGGCGCACCTGCGCGCGTCGATGTCGATACCACAGACCCCCAAGCTCGTCGACGAGAAGGCGTCGCGGCGCGAAAAGGGCCAGAGCGTCGCGCTGGGCTACTTCGACCCGCGCCCGGCCCACAGCCCCAGCCACGGCGCGTCCCCCGCAGGCCCGCCGTCCGCTGCCGCGCCCGCGCCCCCGTCGTCCTCGTCGTCGTCCCC
>KN840549.1:15977-84311 GCA_000832265.1 Phlebiopsis gigantea 11061_1 CR5-6
CCTCGCGCGCGCCGCGTCCCTCCGCCGCGCGGACGTCTACGGCGCCGCGCGCAGCCGCGCCGGGAGCGTCACGAGTCTCGCGACGCTGCCCGAGTTCCCCGCCGAGGGGCGCCACGAGGGCCTGCGCCGCCGGGAGAGCGTGAGCTCGCGGCGGTCGATGCTCCCTGCGATGGACAGGCTGCCGCCGATGGAGTTTGCAGAGTTCGAAGACGACGGGAGATGAGCGCTCCTTTCTGGTTTCGCATAGTTCGTACGATCGTGTCTGGTTTTACCCTCTGCTTGCGTGTACTGATTCTGGCGAACTCTTCTGGTCATGTGTTGGCTCTCCTTTTTTTCTCCCGAGTCATTTGTTGCTCATCGTTCTCGATTGCTATGTGTAATAGTTATGTACTGTAGTGTACCTTTACCACCTGCATCTTGTATTCTATTCATCCTAGACAGTTCCTGCTCGCACATGACCTTCATGACTCTTATGTTGCCACCAATGCCATACTATGCCCATGTCCCATGATCGCTGCGAGCTTGTGATAAAACCGCGGTTCGAGCTCAGAACGGACGGTGTCGCATAGGTAGCCAGTGATCCAGCACCGCTACTGCGATCCAGAGACCGGATTTCTAGCTCCGAGGCACTGCACGGGGCAGAGACACAGACGAGTCGGAGACTTTGTCGTACGTGACCTCGTCGAGGGCAACATCTACCAACGTTCCTTTATCAGAGCCGGAGTCTGACGACCCCGAAGCGCGCCGCCGGAGCAGCCTGTCTTTGATCACAGCGAGGTCCCGCTTCATCTCCTTCACTGTGCACACGATCAACGACGGCGAGACGAGACCGCGCGGGCGTGCGACCCACCGTCCTCGTGTATCTTCACGCGCTCTTCGTGGTCCTGCACTGTGAACGCGGCGTACATCCTGCGCTTGTGGTTGACGAGCTCGTCGCGGCATTTGTCCATCTGTTCGATGAGATCGGACGCCTTCGCCCATCGGCCTGAACCACAGTCAGCTATCGGCGACAGTTGGATGGTTTCGCAACGCACGGCACGTGTGGTAGTGGCTCCAGTCCTGGATCAGCGAGGAACCCTTGAGGGTAGAGCAAAGGATGTCCTTCAGGACGCCTTCTCGGGAGGCATCGAGCCCGCCGAGGTAATCTTTCACCTCTGTCACGCTATCCCGCATGACGGTTATCAGGTTCTGGATCTGGTTCCTCACATCGGTGTGCATACTGAGAGCCTAGAAAAGGCGTCAGCTTGTCGGCAAAATTTCCTAGCGGCAGGGAAGACATGACCTGGAAGGCCAGCTTCAAGAGGTTGACGGCCACTGTGGCAATAGGATGCACCTATCGGATGCCCGCAGGTGAATCCACGAAACAAACGGAAAGCACATGTCCCACCTTCGCCACGTGCTGCAGACCTTGTCCGAGGGCTTGCATGCCGCGGATGGCCTGGCCCAGGACCCTCAGACACTCGGTGGAGTTCGCCAGGTCGTCGACCGCGAACTCGGCGCACACGACGTCGTACACCAGATCGGGCTTCACCGTGTACGTGATCGCGGCCTGCAGCATGCTGCCAGGCGAGTCGTCTGACTCGAGCGGGTGCTGGACTGAGAACGCGGAGGGGTCACGACGGCGCCCCGGCAGGCAGAAGCGGGGCGCGCACCGTCGTCGCGGAACGCGAACTGCGACAGCGGTCCCTCGATCGTCGCCAGCTCCTCCCTCCCGACGAAGTGGCCGACGCGTTCGACGACGAATTTGAGCGGCGTCGAGTAGGATGCGGTGCTAAGTGACGTCGAAAGTCAGACCCGTTGTCGTATCGGTGGTAGACATGCTCGGAACCCACAACGGTACGCAGGGCTTCCATGACGGGTCGGTCGTGTCCCGGTCGTTCGGTGAACACAGCCAGGGAATTTCTTTGTCATCGACGTAAAGCCTGACGTAGGCCCGGATCGTTCTGATCCCGCCGCCGCGACGTTTCCGCAGACGGAGGATCTTGATAGCTGCCCGCGCGCGTGAGTGTGAGTGTTTGTCAGCACTTCGAGGGCAGAGATCGCACATTCCAAGATGACGGCAAAGTGGTGGGAGCTACTGGAATCTTGGTCGAGTGCGTCGTAGTACGGCCCGCCCTTCTGCCCACTTTCCATGCTGTTTGGTGGTATGTCAGTCCTAGGAGCAGCTTAAAAATATAATTTGAGATGAAGCTTACTTGTGTGGTTCCCAGCGACAGCAGCAGGGGCAGGGGCAGCTGGACTTTACATCCCGTATGATAACAGAAAAGCTTTATATCCCTTGGCCAGTCTAAAACCCGCCGTGTAAAGCCTGAGTCTGTGGCGACGGAAATTAATCCTGGACCCTATCTGGACATCATGATGGCAGTGGATCGCTCCGCCCTTGCTTGAGATTAGTTTCGTATGTATAACAGTGTGATTTCCTTTCCATAGCAGTAAATGTACCCCTTGTCATATACACGAGGCAGTCGTATGAGCACACCAGGAGGATGACATGAGGCGGGAGAGCACTAGCAGTTTGAGACGGTGTACGTGGTGGACGGGCAGGAACATAGACCTTCCCGGAACTAGAATCGATCCACGAGCTCACTTTGAAAAAACCGAGCCAGGATTATGAGCATCCACCAATGACCTGAACGATCCCTAGCGCGAGACCGCTTACCATTAGACCGGGTGAGGCGGTGGTGACAGACCTGGGCGTGTAGTAGAGCAGAATCATAACCACCGGCGGTTTTACGAAGTCGACTTCGGGCTGGAGGGGAGGTCATGATTCATGAAGAAGTTCGAAGTTCCATGTTGACGGCGTCTTCAGCAAAACGAAATGCGAGGACTTATCTTTATTACGTAAGGAGAAACCTACTCTCAGCTGAGTTCAAAACTTTGAAAGACAGAGGTGCGATGCTGAGTGGTAGTGCGACACGTAGACGTTCGAGTTATGCAGATATGGCAAACCAGGCCATAGAGAAGCTTTGAAGCACCAGGGAATAATCTTTAAAGTTTCCACCTTCTGACTCCTCGAGATCTCAAGCTTCAAGCCGACTGAGCGCGTACAGACCTTCCGCCGGGGGACATCCTTTCGAATGTTACGTATAAATTGAAAGCAGAGAAGTACACAGTAGAAATGGATCGTGTTCTTTTTTTGTACTGTTATATACCAATTGAGAGAGCAATTTGGAAGTCGACGCCATAGATACCACATATCACAGTCTCAAACACATCGATCTCTCAGACCTATGCCGCCGGGGACGCTTTTGACCGTGTGCTTTTGTTTAAGTTCCTCCAGCTGTTTCTTGCAGGTCTGCAGCGCCACGATTAATTGTGGTGCCCTTGCAGCTCGCTCTGGTCATTCGCGTGAATTTATGCATGATAAAAACGCAGTAATTATTGAACTCACGAATTGCGGGTACGTGGTTCCACTCGTCGATGGACGCCGCCCCTTCTGCAAGGACTTTGATCACTCCGAAGACTTCGTTCTCCTCTTGCGTTCCGTGAGCATTGCGATACTGCTCTATATGGACCAGAACATCCCTCATAAGCTGAATGAGAGCCTTGATCTCGTTGTCGAGGTCAACTTGTTTTTCTACGGTCTGAAAGAGGTCAACTATGGAAGCATTCAAGTTACTTAGGCAATATACCCTTCAGACTTACTCTGTAGAGGGCATATAGAAAGACATATGCCACCTGGGAAATAGGGTGAATCTATAGTCCATCTGTCAGCCGATGCGACTATCCGAATCGTAGTTACATACCCGGGCAACATCCTGGACGTTGTTGCATAACTTCTGGAGCCCCCTGAGAACTTCGCGGACAAGAGACGAGGCATTATGACATCTTTCAACGGTGTCAACACGATCTTTGGCAAAGCATAACATGTTTGGGATGGGCTCCCATTCAGCATTGACCGATAATGATACGCTGATTGAAGATCCTGGAGAGTCCTCCGACTTCATCCTGAACGGAACTAGAGTCGGAATAAGTTTGTGACCAATGGAGGCTGTATAGGGACCCATACCGTCGTCGCCACTATGCAAGTAGACCAGGAGCCGTGCCTCGAACTCCGCCAAGACTTTGGAGCCTTGGACCTTGCCGTTCCGGCAAATGACAAACTTCAGCTTCGAAGAAGGGTACAATGGGCTGTACAAAATGAATCAGTAGCCCGATGTGTCACGCACGTACGAGAGATACACACAATTTGAGGATTTCAGGAAACTTCCAGTCGGTACCGTCGTCTGTTTCCTCACTGGTGAATACAGGACGTCCATCGACCTCAAGCGCAAAGTATGCATGCAGGGATCTACCCAACGTCCCAAAGTGGCGCTTTCTGATGTTATGAGCCTGCACGTCTAGAGGAGGCATCATTAGTAGGATTTGAGCACTATAAATGACCGTATGCTTACGACTGAGGCCAACGACGATGAGCCTTTCATCATGCCCCGCAGGGACTGCGGCTATCTTCGCTATGCGATGCAAAGCACCGGCGCTGAGGAGTATTGCGGTGAATTTCGTTACGAAATTGCTAGCGAGACTAACTTGCTCACATGCCGTTCTGTGCATTCAAAGCCATGGTCGGAAGTCGTGTCGCTTGAAGGTTCTGTTCATTGACTATCGGGCCTCTTAAGAGGGTGTTTATAGCGTCTACTGCTTTACTTGAGCAAACGATGGACGTGAAATGTGCCGCCTGCGCTGAACAAGAAACCCTGTACGGAAAGGCGGCACGTTTACAGCGGTTCTAGCTGTAAATAGATAACGTTCCTTTGCTCTTAATCAGCGTGTGAACAGCGCTGCGAGAAAACCAAGCCGCTCACTGTGGAATACAGGTCGTCGACGGGATACCCATAATGTCGCTCATTGAACTTGATCTGAAAAAAAAAACCATCTCGGGGCATTGCGTTCACGGAGCGCCTGCCATAGAAGAGCAGACTGACGGAATAGTCATTTACGGGACACGACGAGACCATGAGGCAGAGGCACACAGATGCAGAGCCGCCAGAGACCCTGTACAGAAGAACTTGAGGTCACAGACAAGGTTAAAGGTAGCGAGTTGGGTATGATCGATTCGATGGTGCATCGAGGCGGGAGAAGATAGTGTCATTGTGAGCCTCTTACTATGACAAGTCTGCTTGTCATATTCACATGGAAGTGGCATACCAAACCGTTGAAGGTCTCTCTAAGGTATAGCCCTCCGATCAGCATTACGCCCTGTGCTCGTTGCGAAATGGTAAGTTCGCTTGGACCCTAAGTCTTCTGCGTGCCGGAACGACACCTGATAGTACTGTTGTGGAGTGGTAATTTCCGTCCCGCTCCTCTACTCCCTCGGACCTGGGGAAAGGGACTGTCTTGGAAATTAGCTAGCCGGCTCGGGCGAACAACGAGGATACCACGCACCCGTTAGAGCCATGACAGACACCTGTCTGCTGTCACTTGGAGCCGGAGCGGTATCCGGCTGCTCTACGAGCCTAACGTTGGGCGAGTAGGCAGGAGGATCGACACAGTCGATCTCGTTGGGTACGTAATGGTTGGATGTATCGGGCACGGACGGCGAGGCCCGGGGTGCCACAGGCGACCCAATGGCCTCCGAGTGCTCCTGGAGTGGTATTTTCTCTGTCATCGGTGACAACTGGTGGTGAGGGATCCGAAAGACAGGGTTGATTGCGAAGACTTGTAGTTGGCTGAGGTGTTCTTTGAGTGCGTCGCTGACTGTTTCAAATATGAGATAGGCCTGGCAACACATCTGACAAGCCTCACCTCCCCCGACAATGGCGTCCGCAAGATACTGCGTGCCTAAAAAGACCGTCATGAGGTTCCGCAAGGACACGAGTTTGTCGGTACAATCTTTGATCCGTCGACTCGTGGACGACGCTTTGGGTGGTTTTTCTGTGGCCCAAACAGGTTACATAGGGCCGAGATACGCGAAGATAAGACAGCCACTCACTGAGTGATGGCATTCGGAGCCATTCATCAATGAGAGACGCAATCTCGAGCACCAGCCGGATCACGTTTTGCATCGTTTTGCTCGCGCCTGGTATAGCCGCCGCCTTGCGACATTCCTGTACTTGGAGTAGAGTGTCACGGAGCTCGCCGATGAGCTGTCTAAGGTCTGTATCTAGCTCCACTCGTGCTTTGAGTGCCTTGGCGATAGTCAGCATGATGTTTGTGGATAGTACGAGGGGAACATACCCTGTACACTGATAGCAAGAATAGCCATGCCATCTTGCACCATGGATGAATCTCAACACCAGTTAGATCAGAGGCGTTGAAGTCAGTACAGGGTGAGTACCTCGCTAAAATCTCCCAGGAATGCCATCAGCTTGTCCAGCGACTTGATTGATTGTCCGAACAAGCCAACAACGGAGATTGTTTGATCGGTCACACCATGGACAGAGTGGACTTCGGGATTTTGCCAGAGCCGTTCGATTTGATGTATAGCGGAGTCCACCAGCGGATCTTCCATAGTTGCCACAAAGTCAACAGTAAGATTGACTCGCAAAGTACCGTTGGGGGAATCCTTAGATGCAAGGCGATATTCTGTCGCTAGATATATCTATTAGTGGCTGCAATGTCTCGGCTGGGCTGTTGATTACTCTGATCGAGATATGATATTAGTCGGCCCTCAAATTCTCCAAGGTATTGGTCGTCTAGGATGTGGAGCACGTTGTGCTGCCTGTACAAGCAGATCTTGATAACAGACGATGCGTACACACAGCTGTCCTTGTTGTTTATATGTCAATATCTCGATGAGTACTAACAGGCACTCACAGTTTAGTTTGTGGCTTGAATAAAAAACACGGATCCAGCGAGTCTTTGCAGGCATCAGACGTGACCTGCAACTGTCCATCTACGAATATCCGTAATCGCGTGTTCAAAGAGCCTTGATGAAAAACCCGTTCGCGGATAGAGCGGACCTGGATGTCTACATGCACGCAACGTGGGATTAGCTGTTCATCGCACACGGGTTTCCTATTAAACGTACCGTGAATGGCAATAGAGATAGTAGGACGGTTGCAGCCAACCACAGATAAAGCTACATCGCTCCCACGTCGAACAAGTGTGCCGCTAAAGCATACTGTCAGAGCGAGCTAGAAGGAAAACAACGTGGATGACTTGCATTGTGGCCTTCTTCATTTGCGAGCTCATTGCGGAGAAAATGGATGCGCTGCAGACTTGTCTGAGGATGTGGCTGCCCATCGACACGACCAGCTTTTATAGTATGTGTCGGCAGGTCCAGGAAAACGGCTCGATGGACATGCCCTGGGACCCTTACCACAGCAGAAACTACAAAATGTAGGTCCACAAAGTCAGCGATATCTAAAACATACCTTCCAGCCCGCACGTCTTGTCCAGACTTTGCCACGATATCCAACCGGTATCTGTTGTAAGTAAAGACGCGAGCGTGGACCCTGTGTGGACAGGTTCATGAACGGCGTTTTTTGTGCTCCCTTTACCCGCCTTCATTCCGATGGGGCCGTAAGTTTCGAAGAGCCTCCTGCGACTCGCGTAGATTGCATCATCGCCAAGAGCTTTTCAAAGGAAGCAAGGTGACCGCGTCGCTATCTAGCTTCAATGATACTGTGTGAAAAGACCCTAAGAAAGCCACTGCAGCGGTATGCATGTCTGTACCTCGACCAGTTTCTAGCCATAGACTTATCACTTCCCAGCGAGAAGGCCTCATGTTGTCTTATACCTTTGTATCTGGACATACAGGGTGTTCACACTGTAAGGACCTGAATTGTCAGATATACAACTCTCACGACTAGCATCGTGTGGCATGTTCAGGTGTTTCGTGATAGGAGGACAGGGATGAAGTTAAGATCACGAACGACACGCTGACACACAGCCAACGCACACTTTATAGCGTGCGAATTAGAGCGCTTACAATATTTTCTGGCATTTCTCGTCAATTAGCCTCAGGGTCGGTCTTTCCAAACCACGAAATGAGGCCAACGAGCGGATGCTCTACAATATTTTTCAATATGCAGAGCCGTCTCTTAACACGTTATTAAATCTCGCTACGTGAACCATATCAAGCAAGCATCCTCTAGGGTCGCAAAATTCATCATCCCAAGTTTGCAACTGGCCGTCTCTCATCAACTCTACATCCATAGTACAAGTCATATCAATATCAGTACTACTCCGTTCTCGAAGATTGTTGTAGGTGATGGTGGCTCACTATTGGTGAGTACATTCTGCAGTCATGGTAGCTAGGTTCATAACTGATTCACTTGCCGACGTGTTCGGGGCCAAGGTCACATCTATTCCCACCCATCGCGCGGACTTAGATGTTGCGCTGGTACACTCTATCCAGAATGCGTAGATTCATCAACGCAATCAGCTCTGTTTTGATAGTGCTACTGTTGCGGGTCCCACCCACGCTGCGCTTGAGAAACTCGTCTCCGGTATATAAGGCGCACTAGATACACCACGGAACTGTTACGGATTCCCACTACAACCATGAAGATCTACCCCTCCAGCTACCCGCCAGTCCCGCTCGTGCGGGATTCCCCTTTTACCTACCTCTTCCGCACCCGGTTCAACGAGTATTCACCAAGTTCTCCAGCGTACATCGACGCGGCGAGCGGATTCACCATTACGCGTGCCCAGACGCGCGAATTGTCGCTATCTTTCGCGTATGGGCTGCGACATACCTTGGCCAAGATGGGCGGCGTTCCTGTAACGAGAGGCGATGTCGTTATGCTTTTCAGCCCCAACTCGATCGCTTGGCCAGTGGTATTGTTCGGTGGATGGGCGGCTGGCCTCCGTATGACACTGGCAAACAGCTCGTACACGCCGCGCGAAGTAGCCTACCAATGGCAAGATAGTAAAGCGAAAGTAGTAGTCGTCCACCCCAACCTGCTGGCCACTGTCCTCGACATGTTCAAACTCTTGGACATAGACCTCACGGAGGCGCAGCGTAGGATCATAGTCGCCGACTGGGGCGTGATACCACCTGGCTTGCAGGGATATGTCTGCATGAGCGACCTATTGGGCAAGAATATGTTGCCGGAAGAGGAGAAATTCTCAGGCGAGTTGGCGCAGGACACGGCTCTCCTCTGTTACTCCTCTGGGACAACCGGCAAGCCGAAGGGAGTGGAGGTAAGCTCTTCGAGATGCGTCATAGTTGGTATACATAACTTACTTATTCGCTCGACGTGTCTCAGACAACTCACCAAAACATCACGTCGGTCATTGACATCACTGCCAAAGTCTGGCCGCAAGACGAGATCACTGCACCGAGAACACTCGGTGTGCTGCCATATTATCACGTCTACGGTACGATTTGCCGATCACAAACTATATAGAAACACTGCTCACCTCCTCATATCCATAGGAGTTATAATACTAGTCTCTTTGCAATTTTTCCTGGGCATCCCCATGGTCATCATGACCCAATTTGACCCAGTCGCTTTTTGCCGTGCGATCGAACAGTACAAGATCACCCATGCTTGCGTGGTCCCGCCTATTTGCCTAATTATGTCGAGACATCCTGGTAAGTAAATCGAACTATGTATGAGTCGCAATCATTTTCTAACCTTTTGTGGGGCTAGCCGTGGAACAGTTTGACATGCGGAGCCTCAGGCAAATGTTCTCTGCGGCCGCGCCTCTTAGCAAGTCGCTTCTCGAGACCCTCGACAGCCGTCTACGCAAGATCGGAGCTGATGTATGCATTTTTCAAGGTAGCTTTCTTCCGGAACCGATTCGCGTATCATGCGTCCTAAACGATGGCAAGGTTACGGCCTCACCGAGACCTCGCCCACAGCCATAGTCCTCCCTTCGAAGGAGTACCTCGTGAAAGCTGGTAGCGTCGGGCTTCTTTTGCCGAACATGGAGGCGCGCATCATGGTTGACGATGTCAAGGATGCCAACGAAGGGGAGCCTGGGGAATTATGGCTCCGCGGACCCACAATATTTAAGGTGCGATCTCAAGCGAGGGCATTCTACACAAACTACCGCTGACAGCGAAATTCTAGGGGTATCTGGATAGACCGGACGCTACTAAAAGTAGCATTACAGAGCAAGGATGGTTCAAGACCGGTGATATTGTGACACGAGACCCAGACGGATATTACGCCGTCGTAGACAGGTTGAAGGAGTTGATCAAGTATAAAGTGAGTAAACCTCATGTCTAAAGGCTCACCTGTCCCGACATTGCTTTGGCAGGGCTTCCAAGGTGTGTGCGATGCCGCCACGATTCGACGCCAGCTTAATTGCAGATAGTGGCCCCGGCCGAGCTCGAAAGTGTTTTGATCCAGCACCCCGACATCGCAGATGCAGGCGTAATTGGGGTATATTCCGAGGCCGAGGTCACCGAGCTTCCTAGGTCCTTTCCTCCGTGCTCTATATAGCTGACATCAATCACTGAATATGAATACTCTTTGCAGAGCTTATATTGTGACTGCACGCCAACTAGGCCTGAAGGAATCGCAACAATTCATCCAGGACGTACACGAATGGTTGAAGGATAAGATTTCACGACACAAACATCTGCGCGGTGGTGAGTAACACATGTATCGACTGGGGCCTCCCGGTCCTGAAATTTCCCCGTCCACCAGGTATCGCCATTGTCGACGCGATTCCGAAGAGGTATGTGGTTTGACATTGATCTAGTGCCGTCAAAATATTGATACTCCTCCTTGCAGTGCTGCTGGAAAGATCCTGCGGAGACAGCTGCGCGACATAGCACAAGCGGAATTAGACGCGACGGTGCAAGCAAGAGCCAAGTTGTAAATACGCTGAACAATACACGCCTGGATAGTCGCCGTTAATATCCCTCTCAACCCGTCTGTCCGCGAGAGCGGCTGTGTGAGACCTTGGCGCGCTCTCCTACGACTATATACTGAACGGCTTGTCCAAAGTTTTATCTGAGATACAAATCAACTCAGGCAGGCAGGTGCATTCGACACGCGGTTTGGGATCGGCAGGGAGTGCGTTCGTTCAATGGATCCAGCTGCAACGGTACCGAATGTTTGCAAAATTAAAGTATGCTTCGTGGTGTGCTTGCAATCTGCGCCATGACATACATGAGATCTCTGTGTACCGATGTCGTGGTATCTTCGGTGAGCTTCGTTTCAACGGGGGCAGGGTTACCATGTTCACATGAAACATAGGGGCCTACAGAAAAATTTCATTCGCATCGGTTTATGATGACGGTATGTTGAGAGACCCGGAAGGTGCGTTCAATTCTCCCAGACATACCATCAAGTTGACGTACCATTTAATTGCAGGCGGCGTTGGTGTGTACTCCACTTCAGCGTATGTGGAACAATTCGTAAAGGTACGACAGGTCATGCCCTCTCAATGCCCTCTGACGGCGCCCTACCATTGGACAATGAGCCCGAGCCAGATCATATGTCGGTGATTTTTGTCACTTCGTGCTGTGGAGCATCTCAACGCGCACGCCAATCACGACGCTCGGGGGCAGTCTATGCAGCTGGAGGTCCTCTGAGTACCGACTAGGCAGGTAGTTCAGCGGAGCGTAAAGTATAAAAGCGCGACAAAGCCCATCGTGCAGTCCCCAGTAAATTGCCATCCAGTACTTCCAGTACTACCCGCCAACTCGCTCTCCAATATGTTCTCCCGCCTCGCTGCCTTCCTCGCGCTCCCCCTCTTTGCAGCCGCCACACCCGCCGGCGTTGCTCGCAATTATGAGCCCACCATCGCTTGCTGCTGCAGCACCGTGCCCGCACGTAACCCGCCGCATCGTCTACATATCGTCTACAGTCGCGCACGCAGACCTGCTCTAATTGTACCAATCTATGGATCTAAATCATTGGAGCTCTGTGGTTCTCTAGTGTGAATCTTTCAAGTTGTCTCAAAACATATCACCACCGACTGATTTTTTATGATTGACGAAGCTCATCCCCGTTGCGCAATATCAGTGGAGTTTGATAGCTTGTTTGACAGCTTGCACGGATAAGAAGACAGTCTCAGTCAATAAAAACTCACACTCAGGCTTCTGATGCTAGCGAAGCTCGCGGCGTCTTGACTCTTAAAGAAATCAAAGTGTACCACACAAAAAGAGATCGAAACACTCGTGCCTCAGCGTCACTGGCATCCACCATGTACATTTGCGTCCCTAACCACTCGCCCTGGCCGCATATGCTCCAAACAACTGCGCCACGCAGCCTTGAATGCAAAATTCTCCATGTCCAAGAAGTCGTGGAGCTTGAACAGCGCGATCTCAAGCTCGCGGTGCCCGAAGAGCGCCCCGAGGAAACACGCAACGTCGCGCACGAGTTCTGCGGGCAGGGGCGAGTTGGCGAAGTCGAGCGTCGCACACGTCATGTTGCAAGGCGGGGCCGGCGCGGCGAGGGGGCTCGCCGGCGGGCAGGTGCTGACGTCGATGGTGAGCCCGAGCTCGCGGAGCCGCGGTAGGTGGCGCGCTGCGTGCGCAACGCCCACGAGTGTGTAGCAGTAGAAGCCCGGGCGGAGGAGGAGGGATTCGAGCTGCGGGAGCGCGAGTACGAGCGCGTGTATGTCGTCGTCGTCGAGCTTGAGGTGGTCGGAGACGATGTGCAGGTGTGTGAGGTGCGACAGCGCAAAAAGCGGCGCGAGTGTCCGGAAGACTATGTCGTATTCTTCTCGGTGGCGCCGCGATATTTTCGGATGGGCCTTGTCCCGATGTGTGAGGTAAGAAAACTTGCGGAAGTTCGATGGCACTGGGCGATTCCCCAATTCACGGAAGAATGCATGCGCCAGCTCTTCCACTGGGTCTTCGCGTTGAATCACAGTGAGATCCGTTAGGTTCCGCGATGTGGATCTTGCTGCTACAGCAAATAAGTGGGCATAGGCTAGGTCTTCTACGTTCATCTGAAAGACCTCAATTGAAGGAAAGCAGACACCTAGTGATAGCCGTTGAAAAATGTATCTCCATTGCACAGGCCGTTGGAGTAAAATTCCTTTTGCCGTCTTCAATGTGGGGATTTGTGCCAGAAGATTGATGGCCTTTGGTCCAAGTTCAACATTACAATCGTAGACTTCGAGATCCTTTGCGGAAATGAGGGCAGTCAACGCATGCTGAAGCTCCTCGCCGGGATCGCAGTCCTCGTCCGCCTGAAGTCTGAACTCCCGCAGGGGACAGGCGGAATAAGCGACGGAGTTGACCACTGACGCGACCCTCTCGAATCGTTCGTCGTTTTCAGGTGTGATGACCAAGGTCAGAAGGTTCCTCGAGGTGAAGAGGTGGGCATGCCAAAGCTCGCCGCCGGTTTCATGCCACTCTAGGTGTCGAATATTGGGGAAGATATCAAGAGTAGGCCGGCATATTGCGATGATATACAACCAATGACCATGATGACAATCGGAGAGGTGCTTGAAAGATCTCACGCGTGCGGCGTTGGATAAGAAGCGCTCCCATTCATGCGGTGCCGGCGGGCGCAAGTTGCGCAGAAATTTCTGAGAGATATTGATTATGCATGCATTCATGACGAGGTGCAGCACTACTGACCGGGCCAAGATCTATTGCATGCCACATATCCTCAGGGAAACATTTTAAAAGGTCGAAGAGTGTGGTTATATTCCCCCATATCGCATCTTGAGCAGCGTCATGAAAGGAGCGACAGGTTATCGACAGAGCAACAGCGTCCTTCTTGCCGTCTCGAGCGGTATACCTGACAATACTCTGTACCACTTCGGGGATGGCCAAACAGCGCTGCATGGGAGAGTTGCAGCTAAGTATACCTATTTAAGAGGTGAGTATTTGCAGTATATCCTCGATTTTCACTTTAGTACCTGTGTCTTCGGGTGCCATTGATCTTACTCTTTGCGAGTAAAGAACATGAAAGGAGGGAACTTCAAGTTGAAGGTCGGAGGGAAGCGCCTAGTGACGGCGTTGCGGAACTTGAATCACGGGATATGTCACGAATGTTCCCTGCGTCGTTATGAGCGTGACGGTATCCCGGGTAAATTTAAAGTAAAGTGCGGAAGATGAGGTCACCGCCCTACGTATACGCATGTGGGGACACCATTCGGCTTGATCCCTAGGCATCCTCTTTTCCGAAATATTGCTCTTGTAACCTCTCAAACATGTCGGCGTCGCAACTGGATCTTCCCCGCAGACTCATTTTATCATCACAATTTCTCCCCGGGATACTCTGGTGTCGCTTCAGCGGGCCAGCTAGCCAACCGCCCTTTGCATAGGTCATAGAGAGCGCCCTTTGACGAATATTTGATCACAATTGCGCCTGTATACGTGTCGAAATTACAGACTAAGATGAGCTCGGCCTACCCGTACGCTCCTGGCTGGCACACCGGCCGAACTACGAGAAGCAGCGCAGGTAGAGTGGCTATCTGCGACGCCGATGCCATCGAAGTTGAAGGCTGATTTAGTGACCGGGCCCGTACGTGTCGTAAGCCGTGTAGTCGCGATGCCGGCTTCGGACGCCTCGTTGTGGAGCTTACACTACTTATTCCTGCCAAGCCACCAGGCGTACGCCAGCATACGACTATGAGCGTAGCGAGTTGCAGACGATGCACTGCAACGAGGACAGTGTCAAAAGTGACGAACCTTTGGACTCGAGGTCTAGCAGACGAGGACGCCACATCTTCCAAAGTTTCGATCGCATCAGTGCGGGGTAGACAGGCGCCAGCAGTGAGCGATCCTTTTGACCGTCATGTGCTTCGTAGCTGGGATTGTCCTCGCGACCGCCTCGATCACACACACACCGACAGTCAGCCAAGTTCCTACGCATTTCCTACGCGATTCACGCGGCGCGGCGGGCTCAAACCGACCTCAACGCCTCTCGGTCCGGCATCAGATGTATACCGGCAACCCTATAATAATCCTGCGGCCGAGTATAGGGGGGCGCACCCTCCCTCTCCCCAACTATGACGGTATACACCTCGCCGTACCCCGCAGTCCCTGTCCCGGACGAGTCCATATACACCTATCTCGCCCAGAGACGCTACAGCGAGTACTCGCCAAATGCGCCTGCCTTCATCGACGCGGCCTCGGGCAAGACCATCTCCCGCAGTGAATGGAGGGACCTCACGCTGTCCCTCGCGTGGGGCATGCGCCACGAGCTGCCCAAGCTCGGCGGCGTCGCCATAACGCGCGGCGACGTCGTCATGGTCTTCTCCCCGAACAGCATCGCCTGGCCGGTCGTGCTCTTCGCAGGCATCGCCGCCGGTCTGCGCATGACCCTCGCGAACAGCTCGTACACCGCGCGCGAGCTGGAACACCAGTGGACAGACAGCGGCGCCAAGGTCGTCTTCGTGCACCCCGCGCTGTTGCCCGTCGTGCTCGAGATGTTCAAGCACCTCGACGTCGACCTCACGGCTGCCCGCCGCAAGATCGTCGTTCTCGACTGGCCCTTCCGCGAGCCCGGCCTGGGCGACTTTCTCCGCCTCGACGACCTCCTCGGGAAGGGCGCGCTCAAGGATGAGGAAAAATTCCCGGGCGAATTGGCAAACGAGACTGTGCTTGTGTGCTACTCGTCGGGCACCACGGGAAAGCCCAAGGGTGTCATGGTAAGCTTGAAGGATTGTCCGTCAGTTCGACTGCCATACTCATGCGCCACAGACCACGCATAGGAATCTGACTGCCTTGATGGGCATGGTTGACACCGTTTACCCCCGAGATGGCACCTCTCAGGTTATGCTGGGTGCACTCCCTTTCTACCATATATTCGGTAAGCACGCTTCTTGAACTGTCACGTCACGAAATTGACCCGTCGCGGTCAGGCGCAATAAAGCTTCTGCACTTTCCCTTCACGCGAGGCATGCCCACAGTCGTAATGCAGAAGTTCGACCCTGTGGACGCCTGCAAATGGATTGAAAAGTACCGCGTATCAGATATGCTTGTGGTGCCACCGATGTGTCTCATCTTCACGCACCACCCAGGTTAATCCCCTTCTCTGTGTACCATACTGTATCGGTGCTGACAATGGCTCGTACGTACAGCGGTGGGGCAATACAACCTGAAGTCGCTCAAGTTCCTCCTCTCCGGCGCCGCACCCCTCGGTGCACCGCTCGTGAACGCCCTCGCGAAGCGCTTGAAGTCCGTCGGCACAAATATCATCGTTTCCCAAGGTACCCCCACCCCTTCGTCACGCCTGCACCGCGCTGACACGGCGCCACGCAGGCTACGGGCTCACGGAGACGTCCCCGACGTCGCACATGCTCCCCGTGCATGACGCGATGCGCAAGATCGGCAGTATAGGCCCGCTGCTGCCGAACCTCGAGGCGCGGCTCGTCAACGACGACGTCGACGACGCGGCAGTTGGGCAGCCGGGCGAGCTCTGGCTGCGCGGGCCGAGCATCATGAAGGTGCGTGGCGCCGCTGGGCGTGGCACTCTGCGCGGGCGGAGGCTGACTGCACGCAGGGGTATCTGAACAATGTGGAGGCGACGACGAACGCGATCACACCTGACGGGTGGTTCAAGACGGGCGATGTCGCGGTCATTGACGAGGATGGGTACTATGCGATTGTGGACAGGCGGAAAGAGCTGATCAAGTACAAGGCATGTCTTCATGTGTCGTGGCGCTGCGGATGCTACTAACACTTTGCGTCAGGGCTTCCAAGGTACATTCCATGCGCCTTGCGCGGGAAAATGAAGCTCACAATGTCACAGTCCCGCCAGCAGAACTCGAAAGTGTCCTATTGCAGCATCCAGACATCGTCGACGTCGCCGTCATAGGTGTAGTGTCCGAAGAAGAGGCCACCGAGCTCCCGAGGTGCGGCGGCTGTCACTCGCTCTGCTGTTGTGGCTGTATGCTCACTCCTCGCGCAGAGCATACGTTGTCTCCAAGAACGGTCTCGCGCCGCACGAGACCAAGGCATTTGGCGAGTCCGTGCAGGAGTGGATCAAGCCCCGCGTCGCGCGGCACAAGTTCCTGCGAGGAGGTACGCACCCTATATATCACCAGTATTGACTGGAGTTCATTGTGTACATAGGGGTGGTCGTGGTGGACGTCATACCCAAGAGGTGAGTCTCGTTTCGTCTGTCCGCGGGGAGCTCCTTTCTGACGGCACATGTAGCGCGGCGGGCAAGATCCTCCGACGCGAATTGCGGGAACGAGCAAAGGCGGAGGGGGTGGCGAATCGGCCTGTCAGGGCGAAGCTCTAGTTATAGATCTACCTTACGATCATGAACTATTTGTACTTATAAAGCTTATTTTGCGAGTGGCACCTGGACTGTGCTGGGAATATGTAGTCTGCGGTGCGAAGTCGACAGGTAGCTGCGACGAATAATTGACACTTTGATCACTCGGGACCCCTGGTAGCATAAATTGCACCGTGGTTCTTCTGGCACTACATCTTGTATTCCACAACTGAGGAAATCATCAAGGTGAACGTGTAGGTTCCAGTGCGTGAGCTATCGTTCAGTACGCTTCATGCGAAGGTGGCATGCGCAGCCTGCACGTGGCTAGAGACGCCCACGCCAACAGCCAGGCAAAACAAGGCAAGCGACTCTCCCGCTCCGCCTTCAGTGTCGGGGACATCTGCCTTTCACTACTACCTCCACCCCCATAGTCTTCTCCCCGCCACACCACACCCCTCCTTGCTCATCATGGCCTCCCTCCTCGAACGCATGAATATCGACGCTCCAAGCTCTGTCGGTCCCGTTCGCAACAAAGGCAACCGCGGAGGAGCCTCCCCATACGTGCGCCAACGTCTTGCCCTCTTCTGCGGCCTTCAATGTCCTCATCGTGTCCATTTCACTTTCCATGAACGATACGAACATGTCGATGTCGCGGTCTCTGTGTGTGTCCCTCCTTGTACGCGACGACTGTAGAGCCGCAGCCCCCGCCTCCCCAAGGGCGATGTCAATGGAGACTGGAAGCACGATATGTTCGAGCAGCACAACTCGCTGAGCTCGCGCTTGGGCAACACGCAGGCGGTGCCCAAGGTTAACACGTTGGCGGCGCACAGGGCACTGCAGGAGGCGCACGGAGAGAGGGGTTTCTCCATCAAGGGTGCGAGTAGTGGCAAGGGAAATGTGGTGGAAGTGAGTGGTTTAGCCGACGGCACAACGCCAGAGGACGTCGAGGTACGTCCATTTCGTCCAAGCTGTGTGGCTGCTCTCATTCCCCGCTTGCTAGGCCATCTTCAAGCGATGCGGCGTCATCATCGAACGCAAACTTCACAAATCAAAACCCGTTACCGTCCGCATAACATTCAAGAACGAGAAAGATGCGCAAAGCGCCGTCGCGAAGTTCAACGGCCAGCCCGCCGACGGGCGTACGCTATCGGTGACGGTTATTGGAGAGGGGACCGCAACGCTGGCAGGACGCCTGAGCGTGGCAGTGGACGACAGCGTGGACGTGTTGATGGGTAATTCTGGATCCTTTGGGGGCTCGTACGTTGATCTTCCAAAGGCTCGCCTATTGAGGCTAATATCGGTGTCGCATACAGAAAGCTGCGGTCGGATGAGATCCTCGCCACAGATTCTCGCGCATCAGTCTTGGTCGCGCCTCCTGGCGCTGACCCCCGCGACTACACTCAGCGTCCAAACCGCGGACGCGGCCGAGGGCGTGGTCGTGGTCGTGGCGGCAGACGTGGCGGTGCTGCGCGGATGGATGTCGACTCGTGAACGGACGCTTGCCCGCTGCCTGGTGTTTCCTCTGTGTATATGACTAATGTCCATGCTTTGTCTCCTTACGGTTAGCTGCAACTGTCTGTGCTTTGTTTCCTGAGTCCTATTGTATAAAAATCCTCATTCTCGAATACTGTATCCCCAAGTCGAATGCTACCTCCCCCTTCACCTTGAGCTTGAAGAGCCGATGGTCTGGACCGCAGAGAGCACGGTGGTGTGACACATACGTGGTGACCGCGTGACCGAGCATAACGCCAGCCGCGTTGAGGCATCCGACTATTAGTATTTACCTGCCTGCGGTCGCTAGCTCCCTCCTACTTACTGCCACCACACTGCTGTTCGCTCCACTGGCAACAGCTGCACTCAATATTGGCCCCTTGACAGTGCGAGACAATACAAGTAGTCACGATGACAGGTGCAGGTACGCGCGCTGTGACACACGTAGTATCCGCATGGACTAACCGTAGTGCCTGCTCGAATGCGCCTCTGCATCAGGATGGCTCTTCCTATTCGCTGTGCTCATGGCCGCGTGCCTGCTATTCACGATGGTCTTTTTCGTGCGTTGACTTTCCATGAACCTCGGGTCGAGTTCTGACGCTTTCCGCTATCATGTGTCAACAACCTAGATCATAATGTTCTCCGACCTAGAATGCGACTACATAAACCCAATTGACCTGTGCAACAAGCTGAACCAGGTGCGTGGTGTTTGTTTCATTTGTGAACCTTCTAATAAAACAGTACAGTTTGTCCTACCAGAGAACGTCGCGCATGCGTTCCTTACATTACTATTCCTGCTGTCGGGCCAATGGACGGCGTTCCTTCTCAACGCCCCCCTGTTGGCATTCAACGTCAACAAGTATGTATCCCGCAGACCCGAGTCCACGCCCCCGCGCAGCAAATGCTAATCCGCTGCGCTATAGAATACGGCTAACGAACCATATGTACGATGCGACAGAGATCTTCCGTACATTACCAAGTCACAAGAAGGAGAGCTTCATCAAGCTCGGTTTCTACCTGCTCAGCTTCTTCTACTACCTTTACCGGTGCGTATGCTTCCCGTTGGCTCCGAGAGCTGTGGGACTGATACCGTTTATTCTTCCAGTATGATTCTGGCCCTTATTGCCGAGGGCGAATAAATGCATCCCGGGCATCCAGGCGTTACGACGCGTTGAAGACCGTACGTTGGGCCGGAACGTTGCTGCTGGGGAGGGGGCGCGTCCGTACGGGCGATCAGGACAGTAGGATGGACACTGGCGATCTATCGGAATCTCTCTGGCCAATTGTGACGACTCGTGCATGCTTTCCACTTCATGACATTGCTTACGTTAATACGATGATTCTTACTATCCAAGACCATGGACTGGCATAGCTAAAAGCGGTGTGTAGTACGCTACGCAAGCCTGGACATTTCCCCACAGGCAGGGAGACTCGGGACTTATGCATACAGCTAGTCTTGACCTCTTGAAGGAGTGTATTTCGTGACATTGACATCCAAGTCGCGGTAAATCTGACGACTCGGCAAATGCGCGGGTGATACATATACGGGCGCCAGGGCGGTCATTGGACGCTCGGCTTGCGTTCCACCACCGTGACGAAGTCGGCGAACGAACCCACGCCAGGTCTCACCTGCTCCATCTACCCTCTCATCCGTCTTTTCTTGCTTTCTTTGCTCTCCCTGCTCTCTGTGTGCTTTATATTTTGCTTCCTCAGCTCGTGACTCGTAAAAATGGGTACGAAATTACCCATCACGCCTAACGTGTTTGCCAGCGACTCATCCTCGAGTATCTCGTGCAGGATGGTTCTTATTCCTCTTCGCTGTACTGTGGGCCGCCGGTCTCATGTTCACGTCGGTCTTCTGTGTGAGTACAACCTCCACCTTCAACTCACCCAATCAGCTCAAACCCGCTGGCGAATGTTTCCTAGATCATCATGTTCTCCGACCTGGAGACAGACTACATAAACCCAATAGATTTCTGTAACAAGATGAACAAGGTGCGTCGGACAGCCTTATTCTCGCGAGTTTGATACTCACCGGAGCTGCGCTTCTAGTTCGTGCTACCGGAGGGAGCCGCGCACGCCTTCCTGGCGCTGCTCTTCTTGCTATCTGGGCAATGGGTCGCGTTCCTGTTCAACTTGCCTTTGCTAGCGTGGAATGCGAACAAGTAAGCTTGAACATTTACACTCTTTGCGTCGGTAGACTGACGGCGATGTCTAGGCTCATCAAGCAAAATCACATGTACGATGCAACGGAGATCTTCAGGACCATGGGCCCTCAGAAGAACGAGATATTCTTCAAGCTTGGGTTCTACCTCATAAGCTTCTTCTATTACCTGTACAGGTGTGTTTCATTCTTCCGGTCAGCTCTAGCACTGCTTCTAATGCTTGCTTTTCAATAGGATGATTCTGGCTCTGGTGGCAGAAGATAGCCAGTAGACGATGTTCTTCCAAACGACCTAGACACAATCAACCTTACGTTCCCCATGATTTACTCTGGCGTCCGACGCAGTGTTATCAGTCGCGCTGCAAGGGCCACAGAAGCTTGAGTATGTTTGGTTCCTTGACAAGTCAGATGTACGTGAGTGTAATGCGAAGTTGCCGAAGTCTCAGAACGATCGCCTTCGCGCCTGCTGGATGCTGCAGCGCTCGCGCCATATCTCTTTGTTTGAGGATACTTTGACACGAGTGAAACATGCGCTGACAGTGAAACAACATTGTCGGAAGCGCAGCGTAAGGTTCAACGCGCTCACGCCACGTATAAAAGGTGTAGGCTGCGGGTAAACTAGACCCATTACAAGCAGCCCACAATGAGCCCCGCTACGCACCAAACATCCTCCTCGAAAGCATCTTACTCCTTCCAAGTTTACGACCGACCGGGCTTGACCCTACCGCCCTCTAACCATACGCAGCTCATCCACGACCTCCGCGCTCTCGCCTCGACATGCCTCGATCCCATTCCCGACTACCAGTGCCTCTCCTACTCACCTTACGCGCTCGACGACAAGCTCATCGTCGTCATGCACCCGAGCGGCGCGCCGCACCACGTAGTCGCCTTCGTCTCCGCGGTGTACCTCTCCATCGCGCTCGCACCGGGCAGCGCACCCACGACGGTCCTGCACACGGGCCTCACGTGCGTCGCACCGGGCAGCAGGCGGCAGGGCCTGCTCGCGCCGCTGTTCCTGCGGCTCTTCGGCCACCTGCGCGCACAGCCCGCGTTCGCGCGCGGGCTGTGGCTCACGTCCCTCGCCGAGGTCGCGAGCAGCCTCGGCAACATCGCGCAGTACGCGGCGGACGTGTTCCCTGCGCCGGGTAGTGGGCGGCCATCGGCGACGCATCTGCGCATTGCGGACGCCGTGGCGGAGAGGTATAGGGACGCGATGCTCATTGAGCCTGGGGCGCGGTTCGATCGGGATAGCTTCGTTTTCAGGGGATCGAACCCGCTGGGGTCGTGTTTTAGGAAAGATACGGAGGACGTGAGGTACCACCATAGAGACAGGAAGGTGAATGAGTACTATCGCGGTCTGTTGGGTAGGAACGAGGGGAACGAGGTGTTGCAAGTTGGATTCTTGGATTGGGAGAAAGTCTTTGGGATGGTTGACAAAGTTCAGCGTGTTGAGTCGTGGATGCGCGAACGCGTAAGTCGTGATTTGACTGCTATGGCATCTTGGGGTGGAGGTACTGACAGCACGAAGGCCCGCCTGTAGAAGTCCGACATTCGAAGTAAGTTTCAGCATAAAGCATACCTGAAGCGTACTTACCATTCCGTTTGGGAGAATGACATGGGTCCGTGCTCTACAATGACGTAGGCATCCAAGCTACGGGATATAAACGATCAGTTCTATAGTGTAAAACCGACCACAGTGCTCATACTGGTCTTCTGCTCAGTCCTTTCTACCCACATTCACTATGTCAGACAGAGCCTCGCTCACACCAATCTCCACCCTCCGCGTCTCTCAACATACAATTCCCAAGCACGGGTTCATCCCGAACACTTCTGTCCAACACATACCACTCACAATCTACCACGGCGCGTTCACCTCGCCCGACCTCACCGCTTCGCAGGTAGAGTCGCACATTCAGAGCGTCGGTGTGTGCACCCCGCAAAGGCGGTACACGATGTACAGTCAGACACACTTCCACTCGACGACGCATGAGCTGCTCGTCGTCTCGTCAGGTAACGCAAAGTTGCTCTTTGGTGGGGAGGATAATCCGGGAGAGTCGAGGAAAGGGTGAAGAAGGGAGACGTGATTTTGATACCGGCAGGAGTAGGGCATCGGCTGCCTGAAAGGTCGGACCGATTTGAGATGGTCGATTCGTATCCAGCCGGGGCGGATAAATGGGATATATGTTATGGACGAGAGGGAGTGGAAAATTGAATCAGGAAGCTTGAGCGGTTTGACAAGGATCCTGTGGATGGGGGTGGACCTGCGATATCGGAGTGAATACATACGGGAAAGTTGCCCTACAATACATTTCTTATGTTAGTAGCTGCTCAAATGGCAGAGGAACAACCTACATCGTCTGAGCCGCCTTCGCATTCTGTGCATGTGAAGGCTGATGTAAAATTACATACGAGCTTGCCACACAGGGACTGGGTCACACCGGCTTGCAGCAGAACAGTCCCAAGTTTTGGAGGACCGAGTGTATTGTTTTATAGTAGAGTACGTACAAAATATACACAGTACAAGAGAATGTTGGGGACCACCGACCCATCTCCTCCTCATGGAAGACCAGAAGAGACGACAAAAGGGTGCTAAGACGTCCGCGTTCTTCTTGACACGACCTGACACTCGAACGGCCGCGTGTAACGCTGGGGTTGCCAGACAAACGGCCATGAGCAACAAGGGGAAAATTATGGTCGTGTCGCCGCACGAAGAAAACTGTACAGTCGGCGCTCGAGGATATGAAGGGGTGTGTTTAGGGCAGGCTCCTGCTTCCCTAGCATCTCTTAGCAGGAAAAATCAATCAAATTACTTCTCTTCTTGAATCAAACGCGTCTCCGCCTTCGCAAAGGACCAAGGCGGGCGTGTAGACCAACACTAGTACTGCTTTCTGCACGGCAAAACCTGCTCTGTGCGCTTACTTGCTTGTTCTCTACCTCCGTGGACGAGACGGGAGCACTCTGCTCGTGTGCAGATGGCCGTCTGCAGTGTATCAACCCTAGAGCTGTGATCCATGTGCACTCTGTCTGATTCCTCGTCACCAGGCCCGCGGAACTTCAGCATGAACGGATGGCAAGTACCGACTCTCCGTCTGCTAATCACCTCGATTAGGCCCACCACGAGATAAAGCGACCTCTCCATCCACCACTACGTCCACCACATCCTGCAAACCATGTCGCTCTTCCTCTGCGTCGACTGCGGTGGCTCCAAAACGTCCGCCGTCATTTGCGACGCAGCAGGCGAGATCAAAGGCCGCGCGCTCGGCGGGCCCTCCAACTTTGCATACCTCGGCATCAGCGCGTTCGCAGCCGCGGTCAAGGACGCCGTCGGCAACGCTCTCAAAACCTGCGTAGCCCCGCCGTTCATCGACCCCGTCGAGCTCCCCCCGCACACACCACTCTTCGCCGCAGCGTGGCTGGGCATCTCAGGCGTCGACAGCCAGGGCGCGATCGACGCCATCACGCCCGTCGTGTCTGCGCTGCTCGGCGTGCCCCCGGGTAAAACTCTCATCGTCTGCAACGACACCCACCTCCTTGCTGCACCACTGCAGATGCACGCCGACGTGTCCTGCGCCGTCACGTGTATCGCCGGCACAGGCGGCATCGTCGTCAGCTTCACACAGGAGCCGGACGGGAGCCTCAGGGAGATGGGCCGTGTCGGCGGGTGGGGCTGGATCCTCGGCGACGAGGGCGGCGGCTTCCACGTTGGCCGTGAGGCCGTACGCCAGATCATCTTCCGTGCGGACGTCGCGTCTGTCGAGGGCCCTAAGCCCGTCAAGGAGGGTAAAGACACCCTCGAGCGCCGCGTCATGCAACAGTTTGGGCTTCAGTCCGACGTGTACGACCTCCTCACCGCCGTGCACCTCCCCGACCCTACGCCCGGTACGGTTCTCGCAGACGCCAGCCCTCCCGCATACGCACTCGTTCCACGCGAGAAGCGGCTCTCGCAGCTCGCCCCGCTCGTATTCAAGTCTGCCTTCGAAGACGGGGATCCGTTGGCGATAAACGTCCTGCGCGTTACGTCTCGCGAGCTCGTGGACCAGATCTCCATTCTCTGTCGGCCGGGCGCGCCAAATGGCGTGCAGGCGAGCAAAGGCGTCATATGTTTCGGAGGGTCGCTTGTACGAGTGGACAAGTATCGGAACCTGCTCCTCGAGCAACTAGCGGAGCGAGGACATGTTTTCAAGCGTGTTGAGTTTGTTGACGATGCCGCAGCGGTGGGTGTGAAAGGACTTGCTGCAGCAGCGAAAGCGAGAGAAAGGAAGGAATAGGCGCTTGTACGCAGAAACCGAAATACATTGTAATTGTAGCGGTAATGTGGGATAATGTATACTTCAGTATGTGATGCCTTCAAGCCTCCCACCGCAATTCTTCATCGGAAGGCAATACAGCAAAGGGGATAATCACCTTCCCCGTACTCACGGTGGTGGGTTCGAGGTCGACTACATAGGCTCGTCATTGTAGTCCGTCCTCCTCTAGACCTGTTGGCTGTGGTCCTTGATCAGACCGGCATGCCACTTGAGAAGATATTCAGCCAAATCGTAGTACTAATCAAGACAAGGACATGTCCCAATCGTTGAGATCGTCCGCGTCGAACGTCCAGGCGTCGCTAATATTGTGATCGACGCCGCCATCGGCAAAGTGCTCATATGTTCTCGAACCAGTCTCCTTGGTAGCGGGTTTTACGGCAGCGGTGAGATAGAATACCTACCAAGGAAAAGTATTACCATCCATCCATCCATTTCCTTTTTTCCAAGGCGGCTGGCTCGAGCCTAGCCCTGGTTCGGCGCGAGGAACTTTGAGTTGATCCACATGCTGTAGCCGATGCTGAATCGCCTGGCACTATCAATATTTAGTAGTCCCTTTGTAAGCGTTTCGTGAGGTCTGCTCACCTCTGGACAGCGCAGTACCGACAGGTTTTATCCCCGTTAAGTGGCCTCGTGTAATACTATTTCCTACGCGGACGCGCTCGCTCAGCAAATGGATCCCTACCAGGCCATTCCCACCCACGCACCATGGTGGAAACCGCATTCATCAGCGTACAGCACGTACTGAGAGCCCATGTATGAGATAATGTCACATAGGATCTATTCATAGACACATGTACCTTCTCCGCAAACAATTGATACAGATGCGACATATTTAGGTCATAAGTACCGTGTGTCGTTGAGACCGTCGTGGTCCTCGCACAGCGCTGCGCCGCGGTCTTCAGGTCCGGAAACCCTAGTGCCGTCGCCGCCAGAGTGCGGGTGCCCGTCGGCGCACTACGCGGTGACTTCGCGAGCTTGACGTCCGCCCCTTACCACTCCATGCGTTGCGTGGAAGCAGACACGAATACCTGCAGCGCTGTGGTCACGTTCCAGTCGCCGCCGTTGTCCGTGGTGGGGATGCGGTGAGGCTCGCTCTTCATGAAGGTATGTAGAGGCGGATCCAATGAACTTTGTGATCGTAGAGAACGCCCCTATGACCTGCGTTCGCGTAAAGAACCAGGTATCCGTGTGGGTCTATGCAGGTTTAAGCAACAGCCTAGTTGGTGATGTGAACACAATACCATTGTACAGCTATCCTGTGACTGATCTCCGCGGTTGAGAATCTTGAGGCGTGAGTGCCATGTTTATACTCAGTCACGAGAATGTGGTTCTCCCTACCGTCGAAAGTCGCATTTCCGACATACCGGGCCCATATGTAAGAGCTCTCTCATAGCTGCCCGTGAGAGTACACTGGCTGACATCTATGTTTATATCCAACTATGTGACACCTTCCGCCTGATGAAATATAACTGTGCACCAAACGGTGGGTTGAGGGCTGTGGTGAGGGTTCACTCACTTCCAGAGAACGCGATGTCGGGGCCCATCGCGCCGTATCCGAACCACGCAGTCGTAAGGAAATACCATGACGTGTGTTAAGATAATCATTTGCATTAGTTTGTCCTCTGAATACTTGCGGGATCCTTGCTTCGGAATAGGATCGTTGTTATAGGATTTCGCATAAATCTTCCTTGAGTTCAAACTTTGAAACGTCCTTGAAACCGCATATAACATCTAGTGTGGCGACTTGTTACATCAGTCGAAGTGTAATGCATAGCAAAGGAGCGATAAACAATACTTGTTGTGATGCGTCTAGTCCGAAATTGAGCCCAGACCAGGAAGTAGGGTTAGCGCATTCCAATTCGTGTGGGTATCCACTCAACATGAGGAGATCTGCTTCTTTGAGACCATGGGCTCAATGTCCCCTTGGATTAGCATTTTCCGAGGTACTGGCAAAAATAGGTCAGACCATACTTACATAACAGGACATACACACACGCGCGCGCTCACATGTACATTTCCACAGTCCCGTTTCTTCCCAGGTATTATAGACCGTCTCAGTTATTTGTGAGGCGGAGGGCTCGAATATTTTGTTCCATAGTTGAGAGAAGCCAAGTGGCAATCCGCGGCCGGCGGCAGTGGTGCCACGAAGGACTTGCCGCTCGGCAATTCCCGGGATGAGCGTTTCCAATCTGCCACCACGTTCATTGCAAAGCAACAGAGTACTAGCAAGATAAAGGATACTTCGTGTGTATCTCACATTTAGATGAACATATCACTGTCATTTGGTGTACGCCAACTGCAAAAAACATGAAGTTTGATTAGCCGCCTCTAACTCGAAATTTCCCGAGCGGAAGTTGGGTTAAGTGGCAGGTCGAGCCATCGTGAGCATCATCCCCTATAATTACCCCTTCGGAAATCTCACGTGTATTCTGACGAACAGGCGAACTATCTATTTGGCAAGAGCAGCATGTCTGCCGAACGCTTGGCCGCACCCCCATCATGCTTGCGGACTCTATTCAATGAAGCCTCCAAATGTTCGCCAGTGTGAGATTCATGGTCATGCGTCCACCGCTGCACTTCCGACTTTAGGTGTTGAATATCCGCTTTCTGCTTGGGCCACCCCATTACAAGAGCGCGAACCTGACGATGGGTTCACTACCCACTTCCTCAGACCCGACATGAGTCACCGGCACCCCTCTTCGACATCTTCCAAAGAAAATAATGACGTAGAAAAAATCGACAATGCTCAGGTCAGCTTACAGGAAGCTATAGATGTCCTCGACTACGACGGAGAACTGCTGCTTCCTGAACGTCGAGGGCAGGCCGAAAGGAATCTCGTGCGCAGACTCGACTTCAGGTTCTTGCCTGCCATCATTATTCTGTTTATATTGAAGAATATCGACGTATGGATCTATCGCTGGTCTCTACGGTGCATGGGCTAACTTTTCTAAGCGTGCAGCTCTGACTTCGGCCCGTCTCAAAGGCCTCGAGCAGGATCTCAATCTCACAGGTTAGCTATATTGGCTCATTGCGGCACATCCTACTCACGAATATACAGATACGCAATATGAAACGGTCCTCGCTATCTTGTATGTGACATATATTCCGGCACAACTCCCTTCCAACATGATCCTCAATCGTATCACTCGGTATGTGGTTTGTCTCAAACTTTTCAGCCTACTCACGGCATGTAAAGACCGTCGTATTACACTACGGCTTGTGTCTGCCTCTGGGGAATGACTACTATTTTGAACGGGGTAGGCTGTGTGGAATGTCCGACTCAAAAAGTCCTCATATTTGATCTTTAGGTCACGAAGGATTATGCCGGAATTCTTGTCGCACGCATATTTGTGGGGTTACCGCAGGTCAGCGCTCATGGTTTTCTGTCGAACTTCTGGCTGACATAATGGCAGGCCGGTTTTTATCCAGGAGTCATCTATCTCTTCTCTAGATGGTACACACGCAAGGTCTCAATACTAACATGATAAAGTCCGTCGAACTGGGCTAACATAATTGACACAGGAGCTTGCGTTTCGTTCCGCTATCCTGTATGGCGGTTTGTTGATTTCGAACGCGTTTGGCAGTGTAAGTGCCCTGCATATTTTATGGGAGTGAATATAATCTAAGTGCGTACGTTCAGCTGATGGCTGCCGGCATTCTTTCGAACATGGAGGGGAAACTGGGTGTTAGGGCGTGGCGATGGTATGTAGCACGCTTCTTCGACGAGTGCCTTCATCAATCTTTTCAAAATTTAGGCTATTCTTTATCGAGGTTTTCTTTTTCGAAAGGCATTTAGACATTTGGGTGCTTACTTTAATTGCAGGGGGCTATTACTATCTTCGCGGGCTTAATTTGTGTGTGAGTCGCTCTTACGAGTTGATCGCATATTTTATTTGACCTTTCCCCCCTTAGCTGGGCATTGCCTGATTATGTAGGTGCTTTTTCACAGCGTTGCACCCGTTCGAATTGCTCATCTGCTATATAGCCGCACAATACACGCTGGCTGTCAAATCCCGAAAGACGGCTTGCTCAAGTTCGTCTTGCAGAAGACGCCGGTGAAGCAGACGAAGACACAAGTAGTGATACGTAAGTCAACTCTATATGTACAGCTATGACGAGCTCTCATATGTTGGCTAGTGCCTTTACCGGAATGAAGCAAGCCCTGCAGGACCCAAAGGTATATCTCCTAACGTTCATGGGATGCGCGCAGCTCCTTGGGTTGAGTTTCGTCAACTTCTTCCCCACGTAATATATCTGTTATTTTATGTAAAATATGTTCTTTACTGATGACACTCATCCTACTCAGACTGGCGGCAACCTTGGGATTTTCAACTACAATCACCCTGGTACTCGCGGCGTAAGGAGCAGCTAATTTAAGATGAAGTCGCTGCGGCTGACTCACTTTCCAGTCCCCCGTGGATCTTTGCCACTATTGTGTGCTGCCTTAACGCATGGCACGCTGGTAAGGAGCATCGTTTTGCTTCCAAACTCTGTTCTCAGCCATGATACTCTTTAGATCGAACAGGAGAGCGATTCTTCCACAACGCCGCCCCATGGTGGGGTGTCATGATTGCCTATATCATCGGCGTTTCGACCTCCTCTATCGGTGGTCGCTACGTCGCGTTGTTCCTTATGGCCTCTGGCTACGCAGGTAAGTGGCTGCCAGCTATTGGTCTGGAGAGAATATTGATTCTTGGACACAAAGGATTTGCATTGCTGTCAGTATGGACGTCCAATGCAATCCCTCGGCCACCCGCCAAGCGTGCCGCTGCTATCGGGATTGTCAACGGTTTTGGTAACCTCGGAAATTTGTGCGGCTTAATTCTTTGTGATTGTAGGTTGCATACTAATTGCTACTTGTTATAGAATTGGGTCTTACGCGTGGAAGTCAGCATGGGGCCCTGATTACCACCAATCTATGTTCATCGGTATCGCCTCCTTTGCGCTCAGCACTGCCTTTGGTCTCGGTGTGTCTTTATTACTGCCTTTACTTATATATATAAGCTAATCGTATGGCAACAGCTGTTCGCCAAATCCTCATCGCTCAGAACAAGAGGTTGGACAAGAATGAAACCGAGGAGATGACTCCTGCGAAGCGCGAGCGCATCGAGGAAGCAGCTAGGCTTGAGGGCCTGACGTTCGAGGAGGCCCTAGAGAGGCAGAAGGGTTTTAGATATCTGTACTAATCCTATTGCCACGTGCAGCGCCGGGTGCCATGATGTACGACAGACGCAACTTGACATATGCCAGTGCTTGTTATCCGAGGATGTACGTGTTTCGATCGTATATAAAATGAACTTTGTTTGCGCGCGCCGGGGGCATCAATAGAAAGGCTATGAGTATGTCCTAACCTGTGGCATGCTTCGTTGACTGTGGAACGTCTGGGAGCAACCACTTGGCGCAACGAGGGGATGCCTTCAAGCATGTCATAGTCGTTGACGACGTGGCGGCAGTAAGTACAAATAAGTGATTTGTCGCAGCAGCGAAAGTGAAAGCGGCATGTCCATATATGGGAGCTTAGAGGAAAGAAGGGGAATATAATAGTGTACAACAATTCTGGAGTACATTGTAACTGTAGCAATGATGTATATTTAGTCGCACATGATACCTTCGGGTACCTCACCGCAACTCATCATAGGAAGGCGACGTGACGAGGCTGACGGGCTCCTTGCTTGTGCTCACGACAGCGGTAGCAACAAGCTCAAGGTCGGCGAATTTGGCGCCATCAGCATCTGTCCAAGCGCATGAGATACTGCACATATTGTCCCGCACACACCGGTCACGCACCGAGAGACCAGATGGTCACAAGCAGCTCGTTCTCGCCCTGGTGATTCAAAATGCCCTCGGGGAGCTACGCAATCCGATTAGCCCTCGCTGACTTGCACTTTAGCTAGCACTCACCGGGAAGATCTCCTGAGGCCCATCCCTCGAATTGAACCTACCGAACTGCCACCCATTCACATAGATCAGCGAACGGTAGCTGCTCGTGGGCGTGCGTGTGATCTTGAGCGCGACTGGCGCGTCAACGTTCGTGGGGAGATTGAGCGTGAACGTTGTGCGGTACGCCTGGATGCCTGCGGCGGTAATGCCAGTGTACGGTGTACAATTCGCCGACTGAATCCAAGAGCTTGTAGAATAGCCCGGCAGGTGTGCACCTAGGGGTGATGTCAGCGATAGCTATCTCAGGTGAAAAGGCACCGACCTTCGCGCTCTACAAAGAGGCCACCTTCGTTCAGCGGTCCACGGACCTTGTCGGGGAAGTCTTCGCCACCGAGGTTGCCCTGAATCCGCCAGAAGCCAAAGTCGCCGCCTCCAAGGAGGGTGTAGCCTCTGATACCACGGGGAGTCTCAAGGGATGATTAGTTGATACTCATGCATATGTCTACACCTCATTTACCTTGAATTCATCGTCACCATCGTAGTCCTCTTCCAGACCTATATACCAACATTAGTATTTTAACACGTACATATGCTCTGAGGACCCACCGGTCTGATCAAGGACCACGGTCAAGACATTATCCCCATCGTTGAGGTCGTCCGCGGCAAACGTCCAGGTGTCATTGGTATAATCGACACCGCCATCGGCAGAGTACTGATTTGTGCCCTGGTTCGACCCGAGGAACTTTGAGTTGATCCACGCGCTGTAGCCGAAGTTGAATCCTCTGGGACGGAAATGGTAAGTAGCCCCTTTGTCAGCTATGCGGTAGGACTGCTCACCCTTGGACAGACAACTGCACACCAGTAGCATTCTTGCCCGTGAAATGGCCCCGTGTGATGCTGTTTCCTACACGGACCCGCTCGGTCAGCGAACGGATCCCCACTAGGCCGTCCTCACCCACGCACCTTGGTGGAAGCCATACTCGTCCGCGTACAACACATACTGCGACCCCACACGTCGGTGCATGTCTCACACAGCCTATTCATAGCCACACGCACCTTGCCAGCAAACGGCTGGTACGGCCGCGCCGTGCTCGTCTTGTTCGCCACTACCCACTGCGTGTCGTCGAACCCGTCCTGGACCTCGGGCAGCGCGTCCGTGCAGCTCCACGCTGCGTTCTTCAGGTCCGGGAGCCTCGGCGCCTTTGCGTTCAGGGCCAGGGTGCCCGTCAGCGCGCCGAGCGGCGACTTCGTGACCTTGACGTCCGCGCCGTTCCACGTCACGCGCCGCACGGACGCAGGCGCGAAGACCCGCAGCGTCGTCGTCGCATTGAGGTCGCCGTGCAGCGCGAGGACGCCGCCGTTGTCCGCGAGCGACGCGTTGCGCACCAGGTATGGCCCGAGCACAAGCACGGAAGGCACGTCGGGCGCGCGGTCGTAGAGCGTCGCGTTCGTGCTCGGGAGGTGGACGTTCCAAAACGTGAGCGCCGTATCCTTTGGTGCTATGAGCACGACAGTCTTGCCGACCGAGACGGTGGAAAGCCCCGAAGGTTCGCCTGTGATGACGACGGTGCCATTGGGCCCGCTCTTCGCTGAGATAGAAGTGGACCCAGAGACCTTGGGGGTGGTAGAGGATGCCCCTGAGATAACGGTCTCGGTAACGTGGCCTGCGTTTGCATAGAGGACCAAGTAGTCAATCGAGTCTATGGTGTTCCAGGCAAAGACCTGTCGATGATACCGTAAACATGCTATCCATACATAGCTAGGCAATTACTGACCTCTGCAGTAGAGTATTTCAGAACGTGAGAGCCGTATTGGTACTCGGTCACGAGAACTTGGCTCTCCCTGCTGTCAAGAGTTGCATTTCCGATATACTGGGGTATAGTAATAGTGCCCTCAGTAGTGTTGACCCTGAGAGTAAACTCAGTAGCATCCGTGGTTCTATCAAAATCGGTTTAGCAGAGCCACATAGGTGAACCGGCGAGCTGTGCGTACGTGACACTCTTCTGCCTGATAACGTAGAAATGCGCGCCAGACGGCGCGCTGAGAGCCGTAGTGAAGATCCGCTCGTTGTCAGAGAACGCGGTGCCAGAGCCGACTGTGCCGCTTCCGAACCGAGTCGCCACAAGGAAATCCGGCGATGCATGCAAGAAGGCGGCTTGCAGCTTGATCTCTGAGTATTTTGATGTCAGCGTACGGTCCTCACGAATCGGAGCGCCGTAGTCGTACCTAGAGCAGAGTCAGTAAATTTCGCTACCAACCGTGATTATCACTCAACGAGGTGTAGACCGTTGGTTCGGCTAAATTGCCCCAGTTCGTGCCACCGAATGACATATAAAGGCTCTGGTAAGAAGTCTGGGCGGCATAGTTGTTCTGAGGAAGTTATCAGCATGCACAAGGTACGCCGATCGTAATTCACAATACCTTGTACGCCGTCTAAAGATGTAATTGGTCAGTCAAAAACTCGTTGTCCGTACACATACACCGACGTACGTTCGCAAACTGCTCATTCACCAGCTGGAAACACTTGTCATATCCGGACTAGGATCTCCCGTCAGCCTCAGCCTTGTGCGAAATCGATTTTCGTTGATCACTCACGCCACCCCAAGGATCAAACGCGCCTCCTTGAAACTCTCCAGAAGCCCACATTACATCTGGTATGATGGCCTGTTACGTTAGTCGATCATGAAGTACATGGGAGGAGTACCGGTGATACCTGGTGCGACGCATCTAGCCCGGAATTAACCTCAGGCCAGGCAGTGGGGTTGGCACAGTCGAATCCCTGTGGATATCCGTCCCACATGTAAAGGTCTACCTCTCCAAGACCATGGGCGTAACGCCCGCTCGGGTTGGCGTCGTTGTGGGTGCTGACAAAACCGGATCGGTACCAAACCGGAAGCGAAACATACTGATTCACTCACATGGGGACCTTCACAATCCCGTTCCCTCTCAGGTTATCTTCAATCTGAACCATACTCTCAGATCGTCCCGGATTTGATGCGGTGGACTGGAAGAATTCATTCTCGGATTGCACAGCGATGACGGGCCCGTCCGGGTACTGTGGGTTTACCCTGAATGCCTGACATCATGAGACAGAGCCTGGGAGAACACGAACCTGGTACGGCTTGATGAACTCGGAGACCGCGTCCATGTATGGGGTCCACGCGTCGAGGAAACCGGTCTCGTTGGTCCTCGCCTTTGCTGGGTTGTTGGTTAGCCACCCTGGAAATCCGCCTCCGGCTGAATTTGAGGTTAGAATCTGTGGCGTGGAGTTTGATAGAATAGCGCTCACTTGTCTCCGCCTACACTCGGACCAATAAGTGAAATGCGAACGGAGGTTCATATTCATACGTACATTGATATAGGGCTGGATTCATGCTAATCAGACGGGGTGCGATAATACGAAGGAGAAGCGTACTGACACCTGGTCTAGCGATAACTAAGAGACCAACCTCCTTCGCCACCTCGTACAAATCCGTGTGCGAACGGTAGTAATCAAAGTCGAGGGAGCCTTGTTTTCCTTCGGATAAGCCCCAGTGGTGGTATACCGAGATAGCGTTGAAGCCGGCAGCCTAAACATAGGTCCAATGCGACCGCATATTGGGTGATATTTCGGGGCAGCTTACCCTCAGCTTCTGGAAGACGTCGCGCCACATTGCAGGCCCACTGGGCATTCTCCACGTGTGAACCTCTCCGCTGAAAACATACAGTCGTTTGTTGTCGAGAAACAGCGAATGTGCGTCAAATGTGACTGCCGAGGATGAATTGCCATGATAGAAGCCTGGGGAGCCTGGAGGAACTTGGTAGGAGGAGACAACTGTCGCTGCCAATTGGGCAGATAGCACGTAGGACACAAAGCGTCCGATGGCCTTCATGCTTGATGGGGAGTATTCGACGATGAATTGGCTCCTTTAAATAAGAGGGCCGTCAACGTTCGGGTATTCCGGGATGCGATGAGCGAACAGAACACATGGGGACAAGTGCATATGAAACAGTGATATATCGCACATGACCAGGTAGAATTCTCGAATACAGCTTTACCGCGGACTTCACTGCACGGCGAAATTGGAAGACGAGCAAGATATTCCCGTAAATCTAGTCGTAAGCTGCACAACGCTACTTGTTTGTAGATTGTTGGACTGCAGAAGCAAAAACACGGTGTGCGCGGCAAGCAAAATATACAGATATCCATAGCAAGGACGTACGTCAACTGCCAAAGGTTGAGCATGGCGATCCATGGCTCCTGGAGGACCACCAGCCACGGCCCGCTCGACAAGGTCATGTGTGGTAGACGGCTACGTCAGAGTACTGCTTCTTTTTGACCCCAGATCAGCGTTGCAGTGCGCACGCAATAATCAAAGCCTTCTGGCTCAGAGGAGAGGGAGAATAATTGTTCAGTATATGGGTCCTGAAATTGGGACGTGATGCAGTCGGTGGAAGCCAAGGTGCAACCCGCCGGCGCCAGAGGTACCACAAAGAACTTGCGGTGCGGCAATCCCCGGTAGGGAGGTTCGGTCCGCGACCGCGTCCATCACAGTACTTTCTCATTGTCACGTAGCTTGAACACAGCAAGGTGAGTATCAAATACCTGGTGTGTATAGTATTCAAGAGTTTATCCATATTTATACCCAGCTTTCAGCGTTTACAAACTGCGAACCGCGAATATAGACCTGTAGCACTCCTTCGGCAGGCAGGTCGGACCATCGTGAGCATGTTCCCTGTACTTACGCCTACGGAGACCTCCCATGAATATGGCTGAACAAATCAGCTGCGGGAGCGGCGTCGCTCATTTCTGCCAAACGCTTCTCCCACCATCAGCGGCGTGATGATAGTGGACTCCATTCAATGAAGTCCCCAAGTGTATCCCAGTGTGAGATTCGTGGTCATGCGTCCACCGCTTCTCTTCCGACTTCAGGTACTGGATATCCTGCCTCCTGCCAGAGTCACTCCACTACAAGAGTGCGAGCTTGAGGATGGTTTCGTCTCGAAGTCACCCACTTCCTCACTCCTGAGATGAGCCTTCGGCACGCGCCCTCCACATCTTCGAAAGAGAAATACCACGCAGAAAATATCGAGAAAGTCGAGACAAGCTCGCAGGATGTTATAGACATCCACGATGAAGACGGAGAGCTACTTCTTCCGGAGCATCGGGAGCAGGCCGAAAGGAAGCTCGTGCGCAAACTCGATTTTAGGCTACTGCCTACCATCATTCTCATTTTCATTCTCAACTACATTGACGTAAGGATCGGTCACTTAGCTCTACGTCGCTTCATCTAACTCTTTCTAAGCGTACAGCCGTCTCTTCGGCTCGCCTCAAAGGCATCGAACAAGATCTTCATCTCACAGGTTAGCTATCATGACTCATTCAGCCTTATGTTTCGCATATAAACATATAAACAGATATTCAATATGAAACGGTCCTGGCCGTCCTGTATGCATCATACGTTCCTGCACAAATCCCGTCCAATATGATCCTGAACCGCATAACTCGGTATGTGAATTGTCTGAAGGTTTGCTACCTGCTTACAGCATCCACAGACCATCGTATTACATACCTGCTTGTATCTGCATCTGGGGAATGACTAGTGCCCTGACCGGAGTAAGCTCTGAAATATCCGATGCAAACCGTCCTCACAATCGATTCACAGGTCACGAAGAACTATGCAGGTATTCTTGGTGCACGTATTTGCGTGGGGCTGCCAGAAGTAAGGGCCCACGGTTTTGAATTGTATTTTGGGCTGACATAACATCAGGCCGCTTTCTATCCAGGAGCCATTTATCTTCTCTCCAGATGGTACACCCGCAAGGTCTTATCACACCTTGCTAACGCCTTTGATCGCCTTCTAACAACGTCGACACAGGAACTCGCATTTCGCTCCGCTATCTTGTATGGCGGTTTGCTAATCTCAAACGCGTTCGGAAGTGTAAATATTCTACACTTTCTCTGGATGTGAAAAGAATCTAAGTCCGGACGTTCAGCTGATGGCGGCCGGCATTCTTTCGAACATGGATGGGAAATTGGGCGTTAGGGCGTGGCGATGGTAGGTATTTATCGTCTTCTACACGTTCCTCTATTGATCTTTCCAATCTAGGCTATTTTATATCGAGGTATCTCGTCAAGAACTATCAGTGTATTCTTGGGTACTCAATTCAATTGCAGGGAGCTATCACTGTCTGCGTGGGCTTGTTTTCCGTGTGAGTTGCTCTTGAAGCTGGTCACATATTTCATCTGAGTTTCTGCAGCTGGGCACTGCCCGACTATGTGCGTATTGCTCTTTGAAGAGGGAATTTTACAGACGGCTCATCAGGCTCGTAGCCAAACAACACTGCTTGGCTCTCAAAAGCCGAAAGACGACTTGCTCAAGTTCGTCTTGCAGAAGACGCCGGTGAAGCGGACGAGGACACAAGCAGCGATACGTAAGTCAACGCGGCATTTGGAGCCAGGACGTGTTCTCATGCGTGAATAGCGCGTATACTGGACTGAAGCAAGCCTTGCAGGATCCAAAGGTCTACCTTCTGGCGTTCATGGGATGCTCTCAGCTTCTCGGCTTGAGCTTCGTCAACTTCTTCCCTACGTGAGAATTCTAGGATATTCCAAAGATATCAATTAGCTGACATTCTCCACTCAGACTAACGGCAACTCTAGGGTTCTCAACCACAATTAGCCTGGTACTAGCCGCGTAAGCAAGCAAATCGCTCGTCAAAGGCGAATAACCCGTGGCTGATTTGACCACTAGTCCCCCGTGGATCTTCTCCACTATTGTGTGCTGCCTCAACGCATGGCACGCGGGTAATGAATAGCCATTCGATGCACTATACACTCTTAACAAAATCCAACAGACCGGACCGGCGAGCGATTCTTCCACAACGCCGCCCCATGGTGGGGCGTTATACTTGCCTACATCATTGGCGTCTCGACCTCCTCGGTCGGCGGTCGCTACGTCGCGATGTTCCTTATGGCCTCTGGCTATGCAGGCAAGTCGCCCTGAGCTATGGAATAGGCCATGATACTAACACTTTCCAAAGGATTCGCACTCTTGTTGGTGTGGACATCCAACGCGATCCCGCGGCCGCCCGCGAAGCGCGCCGCTGCTATCGGGATCGTCAATGGCTTCGGTAACCTCGGGAATCTGTGCGGGGTCTTGATATTCCAAGCACAGAATGCGTACTGAGTGTTCTTCTGTGTAGCATCGGCTCCTACGCATGGAAGGCCTCATGGGGCCCCGATTACCACCAATCCATGTTCATCGGCATCGCGTCCTTCTCGCTGAGCACCGTCCTCGCTCTCAGTACGTTTACTTTACCTTCAACCTGTGTTTCCAGACTCACTATGTGACCACAGTCGTTCGCCACATCCTCATCGCACAGAACAAGAAGCTGGACGAGAGCGACGCCGAAGAGATGACCCCCGCTCGGCGCCAACGCATCGAGGACGCCGCCCGGCTCGAGGGGTTGACGTTCGAAGAGGCCGCGGAGAGGCAGAAGGGCTTCAGGTATCTTTACTGATCTCGTCATGCACGGTGCCTTTCTCCCCTGTGCCACGATGTACAGCAGGTGTAAGATACTCTAAACCGCGTGCGCGCAGACGTTCATGATCTTGAAGCCGTTGCTAGTGTTACCCGAAGGTGGATGTATTCGACGTCCGATCGCATATGAAAGCGTATCTTGTTCACGGGCAAAGAAACCCTGACTGGGTCCTCCGATTGACCTTCCCGTGAGGCGATTGAGCGGCAGGGGGTCCGTGGAACGCGAGATACGCGTGTCTGATGGCAGCAACGCTCCTCTCGCGGGCCTCTACCACGCGCGATGCTCGTGTGGCTCACTCCCGGTTCATTGACACTCAACAGCTTTAAAGTTTGATCATATGTACATGAGATGTGACGGAGGTGAATGACGACGTGCTACGGCGTGGTTCATTGAATGAACGGAGATCTAGGTACGAGAGAGTCGTGCCAGGAGAGGAAAAGATATAAGGTGGAAGTCGTGCATGCTGAAACATATTGAAAAAATAAATCATGGGAAGACACAGGGTATCTGGAAGTCGCGTGCAACTAGGCCAGTAGTCGCAACGTGATGGGCCAACTATGCCGAGATCAAACGGACGTAGGAGAGGACGGCTAATGGGCAAGTTAGATCAGTCAGTGCAAGAATGTAGTGATACTCACAGGGGTATGGTAAATGGACATGGATGCGACCATCTGCAACATGTCTGGGTCTGCAGAGCCTTCTTCTAGGGCACGAATGACATTGTCACGGCTTAGTACCGCTTTCACGGTGTCAACGCTCATGACAGACATGCTACTCGTGCACGCCCTGCGGGCATGAGGTGTAGTAGGTATCTTGCGATCCCGGCGAACGATTCTGCAATCGGGGCGCCCTTCGCGGTACCCAAGATGGCAGAAGTAAACCGTGACTAGCCAGCAGTGCGCAAATCCGATAATGACGACAAATATAACCACCGTCATACAGAATAATGGCTGTGCAGTGGGAGTTTGGGTCCCTTGAAGAATGTGCACGGCGTTGCTTAAGTCAAGTTGCTGTCCAGCCTTGTGCTCGATGGTAGCACCTAAGGCGTTGAAGTCCATAGCACACCACTGGCAGACGCAGCTGATGGAAGCAGCAACCAGAGTATTACGTGCCCTTGCGCGTAAAGATTAGTGGCAGCCATGATGGCGTATATTTGTAACTCACCAAGCTCTCCACGCAGCCGGTGCGGCCATCAGCATGCGTGTGGCGGTAAACGGGTAATCCTTTGCGTTTTCGTCCGTCAAGGACCAATAGCCCGCCGCCTTGGGATTTGGACGCTCACGAAGGGGGAGCGTATGTCCATGCATGACACGTGTTAACGTGATGCTGAAGAGACAGCATACGCTGGACACCGCGGTTAGAGTCGGTGGTATGACGCTGGACCGTGTCATGCATGTCGCCTGGACGGCCAGAATCGATATGCACACCCTACGATGATGCGACGTCAGTCCATTGTTTAAATGCCATGTATGAGAGCAATCTCGTACCCCAAAATTCGTTTGCAATCACGGGCTACTAGTGTCCAGGACCTATCCAAGGAATCGAGGAATCTGATCCAAATTTCCTTCACGTTATTCCGGAGATGTCCATCGGCAAAGTCTCCGACAGACTGGGAGTAGCAAGGCATAGAGGGCAAGGAAAGAAGAAGTACGCGGTAGTAAAGGGCGTACAATGCCCTGACAAAAACTTCATACAATAGGAAGAGAAATTCGTAGACTAGAGAGAAGTTGGTCATCAATCCCTATTGCAGCCTAAAGAAGCGAGGCGGACGTACAAGCTGTCATCAGAGCGCGTTGAAGATTTTCGCATTCGGCGACGTCAGGAGTGTCTTGTTGCGCTACTGTGGTGGCGAAGTCAGCGGCAGCCATGGCTTAGTGTGGTCCCTGCACAATCGTGGGCAGCCAGAGTATATACCTTCCCGAGCATCGAGCGCCACGCCGCGCGGACGGCGGTGCGGGTCATGGCGACGGCGTGGTAGCGTTGAGGAGGGGACACCTAGTAGGCCACGATGAAGGTCGTGGAACGAGGTGCGTGGTACTGACCGGAAGGTAGCGGTAAACCTAATGCCTTCGTCTCGTCACGCCCAAATACGCTCGAAGACTCCCGGGCGTGACATTGAGTACTAGCCTACATATCCTGGCCTCCGAGAGTCCGGGGAGGGGAGCTAGCATTTGCGCCGAGAATGTGGGCGATGGTCAAGGAAATGAAACCGGATAGCATAGCAACATTGAACCAGATCACCGGCTAGAAGGTCTTGAATGATCCTACCGCCGGCATTGAGGCAATGCCCATATCCAAGTGACAGACAAGCTGTCACGCAGGAGAAATAATTCGAACGTAAATGAAGCTATGCAGTGGCTTTGCACGACCTAGAGCATCAACAGAGAACAGGACCACGCTGTGATCTCACGCCGTTGTAGAGGCATGCATGGTCGAGACGAAAGACACACCTGACAGCTCCAGGTTCACGCCCCCCCCCCCCAACGATATTCGTAAATTCTGCCTTCTGCTGTTCGCACGCGCCTCCGCGCCTTCGCGAAGTCGCGTCGGTGTGTGGCGCTCCCGACTGAGCGCCTGGTATGCGGTGCACTTCTAAAGTCGCTTGTTGGTTCAATCCGTGCTGATTATTCTCTGACGATGCCAGGAGTTCTTTGGTAATGCACTGCTCGAGTGCAAGTAGTGTCGGCAACGAGGTCCTACCGGACAGCGATGGAGAATTAGTACGAAAAAGTAATTAAAACCCCTTGCATCACGTACGTTGCCTCCCTATCTCTTCTTTACCCTCTCACAGCCCCATCCGCTGACTAATAGATATCAGCATACACTCGGATATTCGTGTACCATTCGTCGGACGTGAAGAGATCACTGCCACCGGTTTCGCATCGCAATGCGGCACCCTTCGCCCCACGGAAGGTGGGGAGTCACCCGCAGCACGTTAGATGCATTTTGTTCTAACAGAAACTGCTCCTCTGCCACCGTCAACGGCGACCTGAAAGGCTGAGCGATGCCGTTATGAGGGTCGTTCGACGGAGCCAGAAAATGACACCGCCTTACATATTTCATAAAAGGATGACAGTAGTCGCCCTTGGACAGGCGTCAGAGCCCCCGCATATTACGAGTGCACCAGACGGCCTCAGCTGGACCAACACCCCGCCCCCCAGCTTGTACTCTCCGCTCTCTGCTCTCCATGCACGCACTCTGCGTCCTCATCATCTGCGTGGTCACTGCTGAGCTCGCCATGCGGAGCACACGCACAGACAGCCGTCGAATGCGTGCAGCGTTGCCCGGCTGAACATGACTAGAGTCGGAACATCACGGGGCAGGACGATTCGTTGACGAGAACATTTGGCCACGCACCTTTCCACGAGGTGACACACCATTGAGATTGTTCACAAGAAGGACTTGAAGTTGCAGCAGCGCCATGTTGCCTCGGTCAACCTTCGATAATTTGCGCCTCCTATGCCAGCGGGTCCAATGGGGTCTAGTCAATGTGTATGGCAAGTGCTCCGACGTCTCACCTAGGGATCGGACCTGGTCTCTGCTTGTAAGGCGCGGTCATTGCCTTCGCGAATTGATGTTGCAGCAAGGGACTGTCACCAAGACGCCGTGACGGAGAGCGTAGGAGAGATAAATATCTGTTCGTTCCAACCCTTATTCACGCCCGTGAAGTAACGGTACAAAAACTGCATTTGTGATTAATATTGTGTCCTATACTAAGAAGGAAGATGACTCACCCCTCACCGAACAAGGCCATTTCAGCAGAAGAGGAATTCAAAGGCATAAGGTACATATTATGAAACCTTGGCCTTTCGAGTACTTGCGCGGTTCCGCGTGTACCATTGAGAGAAACTGTTATATCTTCTTTTATGAATACAAACACATTTCTTGCACAGGATAGACCGCACAAGAGCTGCGCGACAGCGAAACTCGTCAACGACCTAACAGCGCAAGCGATCCCAGACTCACGATATGGGGCCGATCGACAGGCCCTGGTGAATGCATCTTCGCAGAACGGCGCACGCATCCTTCAGGCTGAGCGAGGTCACGCGTGGACTGATTGGTTTTTATTTGGCCTAATGATTGGCGCTGAACGTTGCTCATTGCAGAGTTTGTGGGGTACTTTGGAGGAGAAGCTGAAACGGGCCGACAGTCCGGAATGCATTCCCCAATGATTTTTTGTTGGAAGCTTTGGGGAAGGCAGAGAGGACGCGACACAATTTAGGCCTTCCAAATATCCCGACTTTATTATTACATACATTTGTCCACTTTATTATTACATACATTTGTCCACTTTGTTTATATCTACTTTTGTCTACATGTCGATGGTATCAGTATGTAAGGAATGGCTAGTACTTACATTCAGCTCTATCAAGTGGATAGTTGTAAAGGGCACACCCGACGCGGGCCCTTTGAGGGGGATTCGGACTGGGGTCAAGTGCGCAAACGAGGCAGAGCTGGGCGGTAAGTGCTCGATACTGGTGTTGGTTTCACAAAGAGTAGTACAGGCGTGGCCACAGAGACGAAAGAGGCAGGCGCGGGGCTTACGTAATCTACGCTACGACTACGAACTGAACCGTTACAATAGTAGTGACTGTGGTCATACAAACGAGTGGCAGAGATATATGCAAGACGTTGAGGCTGAGTGTTGATGCTATGATGTCAAGGGTAGAGCCAGAACGGTGAGTATTACACTTAACTGGACGTGCGACACATCAGGAAAAAGCGACCAGGCTACGAAGAGCTACGTAGGCTCCGTAGCGCCGGTAGCCTGGTGGACTGGTACAGGACCCCTGAATATACGCTAAAAGGCTGGCCCAAAAGTCACCAAATCCCGCGATTTTGTGTCCGGACGATTTCAGGTCAGATTTGTCCGGATGGTGGCCCCAGCCTCGGATTTTTCAAAAATTTGTCCGGACAGATGGAGTAGCCTCACATAAAATGAGATAAATCGTATAAATACCCGAAATATTTATAACAGTCATAGTTCTGCATTGTGAGCCGCATATAATCGATATAATACAATGTAATCCCTATAAACGAAGTCTACTTGGGGGCTGTGGGCAGCTTCCGCTTGCGGAAGAGCTTCATAGCCTCTCCAAGTTGCAATCTCTGCCTGTGCAGTTCTTTGAATAACCCCATATCCTTGACGTCGAGGAGCAGCTTTCTCCCGTTTACGTCAGCCTTCAGGGGCATAACCAAGTAGTGATAGAAACAGCATCTGCTGAATGAGGTCCCATTGTCGGGTGCCGAGCACGGTTGTTGCTTCCTGGAATTAATTACCAAATGTATACGAGTAGACTTGTATGACGATGTTCGACACGCCGCCGATATTGGTGGCTGAATCGACAGATGCATGCTTGGCATTATTTCCATTTGTATGCGCATCCCACACTAAAGGCAGACATTGAATAAATCTCTATGACGGATCACAACAGTTGTTCCCCGGCCACAACAATGTGCTATGTACAAGGTGCGGCCGTGGCCCAAGGTGGCCGTCTGCTACATGTCAGCCAACCATAACATGTCCGGATGATGGAGTGGCCTGCGACCACTTGACCATTTTTGTCCGGACGTTTGGACCACCCTTTTCAGCGTCTAATCGATTTTTGTCCGGACGTTTACGTAGCCTCAGGTCACATTTTGCCAAAAGATGTCCGGACGGTGAGCCAGCCTCTGGCCGTATATTCCGGGGTCCTCCTCACAGCCATCGAAGTGATAGGAGGAGAGAAGCCTTAAGCGCCTGTCCTTGTACTCGAGAGCGCGTCTGTGTGTCGTCACCGTCGACCTCCCCGACGGCGGGCAGCGGCCACACGGCGCTGAGCGCCATCACCACGACGCTGAAGCAGAAGCCGAGCGGTCAGGACAGGAAGAACATGTGTCTGCACGCTCGTTTAGCCACGCAGTGGGCACGCACCGTGGCGGCGGGCGTCCGCGAACCCAGGAGGCTCAGGCTGGGCACTGCCCCTAGCGGTCGCGATCTGTCTTGGAGAGAGTGTACTAGGATCCAGGCGATAGGAGCGCGCCAGTTTAGGCCGTGTAGATTGTTTTGGTAGTGAACTTAGCGAGCTCTCGATGGCTACGTACCAATAATCGCTAACACGCCACCATCTGGTTCATGGAAAAGGAAACTTGAAGTGCAAGACGCATGAAGACGGCCGACAGTGATGGATGTCTGCGACGCGACAAAGACGAGAGATGATTTTGCTTATGGGCTAGGGCCGCCGCGAGGAGGTCATACTGTAATGCAACTTCCTAAGTGTCGTGACAGTGCAAGGGGCACATGGGGTGTAGGTCACGGTAGATCCCATACATAAAAGAGCTCCTACCTATGCTTCATATCGAGTCTGTTTCTATCTGTAACCACCTGTACTTACATTGAGAACGAAATGACACTCAACGTCTTTGGGGCAACATGATATTGGTCAGACATTGCCAATTCTCTACATAAAGTTATTAATTTTACTTCGCTGTGGCTGGTGTGTATTCACATATATATATATCCCTTTGTCAGGGCTAGAAATGGATCACCATCGCACTGCGGAGCATGGAAGGTGACGAGTGGCATGAATCAATAGTTGTGAATTTATGTCTTAGTTTCTGCAGACCAACAGCAATATTGCCCGTACTTTGCATGAACACATCCTGTCGCTATGCCCATGATTTATTCTTGCGGCACTTTTCCAATGCGAAAATCAAGGACGTAAGTCAGATTACATAGGAATCGTACGCTCATAAAATCATCGTTCTGGGATTACTCCCAGATAGTGTACCTTATTTATTATTGACCACACAGGCTCCTGCATCGCTGAATATTTTATAGAACTCCGGAAGGATATCGTTCGTCAAAACGCTGACTACTTCGATTGCCGCATACTTGGTACAGGCTCCTCGCGGGGAGGATCACCGCACGCTCACCGTCGCGGTACACATAGTATTCCCTCAAGGGGATCGACGCTTCGCTGCCTTGGGAGTAGTGAGCAAAACAAGTTCAAGTTATACACAAGGATATACAAATCACCTACTCGCTGCACGCCAAACCTACCTCAGCAAGCTCCGCTCAAACTTCACCGCCAGCCCCGCGTGCAGGCCAGTATCAAACCCGGACGCTCGCCCTCGTCGATCGCGGACTTCGCTGCGCCACGAAGCCTATGGCCCAGCACCCTCAGCGACGAGTCTCCGAACCAAGCTCGCGAGCCCAATAGCGTCGGGACAAAAGAAAGTAACCTTTTCCATCTTCCCCATCCGATAACAAAGAGAAAACTTCAGGCCACAAACTTCCGGGTAGCTATAAAGTTACGGTTTGGCGTTCCGATGCGTCGGTTTCGCGGTCACCGGGCGTAGCGCAGAATGCTCGCACCTTCTGGATGGGAACGCCGACGCACGAGCGTGGGTTATCGCCGCGCGGACGTTCACACGCGGAGGCGGGCGGAGGCTATGCGAAGCTCGGTGACGTGGCCTACTTCGACGACGTTCACGCGGTGGTGACAATACACGATGATGACATTGGATCGACCGTGGTCAATCAGGAGAAAGGACTATGTACAGGGGTAGGGTGGACTAAGGGATCATAAGAGGGGTACTATGGTACTACGCGATACATGATGGTACAAGGGCAGAGAGCGAGAGCGAGGACGATGCGCGGTGCGGGTATGTGCAAGAGAGGTCGAAGAAAGAACATGGAGTCAGAGGTCAGAAATAGAAACAAGGCAGTAAAAGAATACAGGAGAAGTAGGAATCGGCAGACGCCATGGAGCTTCGAGGAACCTCGAGAGCCTGCGCTGCGCTGCCGTGAAGGGAAGGGCTCACTGTGAGCGGGGGAACGTGGCCGTCAGCATCGGTCGCCAGGACGTCTGCTGCGCCAGGGTGTCCATGTACCGCGCCCGGTGCTGTGCCAAGCTCTCCATGGACTCGTTCAGCGCAGTCTGCTTCGCGGCGCGCGTGTGGAAACCGTGTGCGCCCGGAGGGCCGGAAGACATCGGGCGAGCAGTGGCAAGCGGCGCGTCGACAGCGGCTAGAGACTCGTCCCACGACATCTGGCCGAGCGCGACGAGAGGGGTGTCGCCCTTCGCCGGGGCCATCGCTGCGAGATGGTGGAACTCGGTGGCAGGGGTGGGGGGCTCGAAGCCGCTCGCGAGGCGCACGGTGCCGTCCTCCTCGAGGACCTCCACGGGGATCTTGTTCTCGCGCACGCGTGTCTGCGCGGCGATGCCTTCGGAGAGGATGCCTGCGCTGAGCTGCGCCATGAGGCTGCCTTCCGTGTCCTTGCGCTGCTCGATGGCGTCGCGCTGGAGCTTGCGCTCGACGTAGTAGGCGGGGACGACGTCGTCGTGGGCATCCTGAGAAGGCTTGTGCGGGCGCGACCACGCAGAAGCAGGAATCTTCCGGCGCTCGGAGGCAGTCGAGCGTGGCACGCCGACCGCACGGGCAGTCGCGCTGGTGTGCAGTCCACGAGTACCGGAGGGAGTGGAAGATGTCCAAGTAGAACCAGCTGCCGAAGCGTCGACGGGCTCGAGGGCTTCATGCCACGATACCTTGCTTCCGTCCTCGGCCGGAGAAATCGCAGTGACTGGGTGGAATTCGGTAGCAGGAGTGGGTGGCTCAAAACCACTGGCAAGGCGGACAGTGCCGTCCTCCTCGACTACTTCGGCGGGAACCTTGTTCTCGCGCACACGGGTCTGAGCGGCGATACCCTCGCTGAGGATGCCAGCGCTGAGTTGCGCCATCAAGTTGCCCTCGGTGTCCTTGCGCTGCTCGATGGCATCGCGTTGGCGCTTGCGCTCGACGTAGTACGTGGGGACGACGTCGTCGTGCGCGTCCTGCGAAGGCTTGTGGGGACGCGACCACGACGAGGCTGGGATCTTGCGGCGTTCCTGGGCGTTGGAACGGGACGTGTCGGCAGACGCGGACGCGCGCAGAGATGGATGATACGCCCGGACGCCACTCGGGAAGTCTTGCGATCGAGCGAGACCGGCCAGGTAACTGCATATGAACGGAGGATTGAGTATGAGGACGCCGTATGGAAGTGAGTTACAACGCACGTTTTGGCCTCAGGCACCACCTCCATTCGTCTCTGCGTGTGCAGCATAGCCACCTTCGTACTTGACGAGGGCGCAGATATCGCCTTGGCGTTGACGGCGCGGGTGCTCGCCCCGACTTTAGAGATAGACGACATGGTTGAACGACGTGGGGGTAAAGACCTGCAAATGAGGTCTGAGATGCTGCGCATATAGTCACACGAACAATAGAACTGACCTGTGGGAGTGCAGCGAATGTGCTATGGCAGTGTACTTGTGAGTACTACGAGGGTGGCGACGTCGTGGAGAAGCGTCGCAAGTGTTGGGATGGTGATATCGTCCGTAGGAATGGGACGTCGGGCAAGAGGTGCGCGAGCGATGGCTGAGGCGGGGGACTATATGTACAAAACATCGAGTTGCCTATTTGGGCGATGAGGCGTAGAGATTGCAGGACGATGCTCGGTTGCAGCTGCGAGTTTCCGCAGGCATGGGACGCTGATTTGGACCCCAGATGTAATATGATGATGTGGAGTTAGGAAAACAGGGTGCCGGCGAGACCTGGCAACCCGCGGCGCCACAGGGCGCCACCACGGCGCCGTGTGCAATAATAGGCGTGATTCCGGCGCGATTAGCCCAGGATCTCTGCTTTTGGCCACAAAGGCGCCCCCAAAAGGCTGTCCGTCCGATGTCGGGTGCTCTGATTATGCGAATAAATGGCTACGAAAGGAGCGACAACAGGGACAGCTACGTAACATGGTCCCGTATAAATGGGTACGCTAGGGGTATACGTGAGATAGCGAGAGAAGGTAACAAACCTGCAAAGAGTTCCACAAAGCCGAATCCAACAACAAACAACCCCGCCAGTCCGTTCACCGCCTGCCAGTCCCGCGGCCGTAGCCAGCCTGCAGGTTGTCCAGCTCCGCCTCCAACGCCTTGATCGCGCTGTGCGCCATCTCGAGGTCCTTGTTGAGGCGGTCGCGCTCCTGGATAAGCTGTGCACAAAGTTCCCTGTCAGTTAGCGTTCAACCCGCAGACCGGAGTAAACTGGGCGCCGTACGTGTTGTTCCCACTGCCTGAAGCGCGCTTCCTCCGCCTTGACCTGCTCGGTGAACCGCTTGCGGAGCGACTCCTCCTCCTCCTTGAACTTCGGGTTCTCGAACTTGCGCGGCTTCTGCTCGCCAAACTTGCGCACCTCCATCTGCGCCTGGCGGTAGTTCTCGTAGTGGAGCTCCTCGGTGGTGGAGATGAGATCGAGCATGTGCGTGCGAATGAGAAGCGACCGCAGCTTGCGGAAATCGCAGTGATTCTCGTTCTCAACTGCATGACGCAACCGCTCTCGTAAGTCGCCTGCGCAAGATAGGCGGGAGAAAACACGTGCCTTCTGCGACACCCCACAGGTACTCACGGCCCTTCACGACGCGGCCATCAGGCGTGTTCACGTCTTCCGTCGAGCCGATGATAGAGAACGGCATGGCGGCTTGCAGCACACGCGCGTGCTCAGCCGCAGCCTCGTCATCGGTGTCGACGGGCGGCTGGTAGATACGGATGCCCTGCGCGCCGATGACTTCGCGGATGCGCTGTTTGTACACCGCCAGGTCGTTTTGGGTAAGTGTGTCCGCCTTGGCGATGACGGGGATCAGGTTCACACGCGTGCCGAGGCGCTTCATGATCTCGATATCAAGAGGCTTCAGACTGCGGAACCGCCGTCGTTTGAGCGCGCAAGTAGAGACGCGGACATGTAAGAACGTACGTGTGACCGGTGGGCCTGATAAAGTACAGGCATGCGTGCACCCGCAGGTCGATCTTGTCGTGGCGCTGGGGCTGCTGCTCCTGGCGCATATAGGCCTCATGCTGGTCGTCAATAAAGTCGACAATGGGGGCCCAGGAGTCGCGGTTGTTGACGTAGTCGCCAAAACCGGGGCAGTCGATCACGGTCAGCTTGGTCTTGAACTGCTTCTCCTCCAGCTCGGCCTTGATGATATCCACCTCGGTCAGCTTGTCCAACTGCTTGTAGTGGCGGCGAGTGTAGTTCTTTGCCGGCGAAAGCTCAGTGGAGAAAAGGGTGTTGACAAGCGTGGTCTTTCCGAGACCAGACTCGCCTGTGACACGTCAGAAGAGGTGCCCCCGCACAGCAAAAGACATGTACGTACCAACGACCATAATGGTGAAGTGTGCGCCGCGCTTTGCGACGATCTTGTGTCTCTGGAAGAACGTCAACACGGCGGTTCATTTGTATGACGAGACCCTCGCGACGCACCTGGTTGGGCAGGTTGGCAATGCCGATTCCGTCAGACATGATGGAGGCCATGGTAAGCTTTAGTGGGCTGCAAAGGAATGGCTAGAGAAAACGAAGATGGACCGTGGCGTGAGCGTCGACAACGACTCGTCGCGAGCTGGACGTGTGACATATCCTAGTCAGTGACTGATGCGAGCAAGAGGTGACCGTGAGCATCACACTAGTTACATTTGTCACGCCGCCCTTCTCCGCGTCATGCAGGGAACTCGAGTGTTCATATTCCCATTCCCACGTACTCCGTCCCGTCGCACGCTCCTCCGGGTCGACTCGATATAAGAGCTGCTTTCAATGTGAACCCTGATGTATAAACCATAAACGTTTGATCGCCCAAGTAAACTCATTTCCCGCCCGCTCGCCGCGGCGACGCAGAGTGTTGTGGACTTCCTCGAATTCTCGTACTCTGGTACATACTCATTCCGCCTACCTGATTGAATCCTAACGCCGCGGACACAGGTCCTTACAAAAACATCTCAAAATATATAACATATCTAAACATTCTCGCGGTAGCCTCGTACAGGAGACCCTGCGACCCGCTGCAAGACAGAAAACTGCGGAAAGCCGCTCGAAGCAATGTTCATACTCATATCTTGCCCATACACCGCAGCCCAAACAGATATATGATTCTATGATATGTGCTCAAGCGGACTGACTGGCTCGTCATTCATGCTAGTCACCTCCGCTACATGCCACAGACCGGCTGTGCTTCTGTCTCGGATGGCCACGTTCAAAAAGCACAGAACAACATGGCTGGGGGCTCAATTGTTACGCCTTCGACCTGCTACTGTTCTGGACGGTCATGGGCGGGCAAGTTAATCAGCGAGCGGCCATGCTGCGACGCGTGCTGTGTCTCACCGTGCGTTCCACTCCAATACCACCGCAGGACGCCGGAACATGGACCCCCGACATGCGACACTTCACGAGCTCAGGATGAGTTATATACCTCCAGTACGCCTCCAATGCGTGATGCCACCACACGATCCGCAAGCTCCTCTTCGTACTCGCTGCTGAAGGCGTTCGGGTGACTTGGACGTCATGGATAGTCTGTCGTACTTGCTGCTATTCGCACTCGGCGTTGCCGTTCTCTTCTGGCGGAGGCATGCGACGCGGTTCTCTATCAGTTATATTCCAGGACCCACTGGGGCGTCGTGGCTTGTCGGTATGTCGCCATAAGCCAAACCGTTTCCACTGCCGTTATGCTAAACCTACTTCGCCCAGGGAACATGAAAGAATTTGCTTACCAGCTCAATGTCGGAGACATGGACTTTGCGTATGCGAGACAGTTTGGCAGGACCTGGAGAATGAGGCATCCACTTGGGGTAACACCAGCTATGTCTATACATGCCGAGCCGAGCTCATGTCTGTGTCACAGACCGACATGCTTATGACTGCAGATCCCAAGGTACGTCATACTTGCCAGTGACCACCCCCGGACGCAGCACCAACATTTTCTTCCCGAAGGCAATACACCACGTCCTGCAAAAGGCTGAACATATCTACGTGAAGAGACTCGAGTCTACGGAGACCGCGCGCATGACCATGGGAAAGGGCCTTGTGTGGGCCAGTGGTGCGTCAGACCCTCGAACCTTGCCGTTAGTCAGCTAATATCCCCCTCCCTCATCAAGGTGAGACACACGCACGGCAGCGGAAGATCATGAACCCTGCGTTCACCGTTGGTCAAATTCGGTCGTTCGTGCCTATATTCCGCACCGGTGCTGCAAAGGTCCGTTCAACCTGCCGCAGCCTGCCCGTGCGCCATCACTGAAGACAATCTGCAGCTCACGCAAAAATGGAGGGACGAGATCTCCGCAAAGGCTGCTTCCGCCGAGGGCGTGGCCCTGACCGTCAACCGGTGGTTCTCGCGCGTGACGATTGATATTCTGGGAGAAAGTGAGCACATACCCACCGCGATGCATCTCCGCTTGTCTTACCCTACTTGTGAACAGCGGCGTTCGACTATAATTTTGGTGCGCTCGATAATACGGAGAATGAAGTCACTGCTGCATTTCATACCATGTTGTAAGCCATTCGCTCTCATTTCAGCTCAAGCACCTTCATGGCGTTACCCCCTAGCTCCGACTCTACCCTCCACCCCCCGGCATGGGACCTAATCTTCAAGAGGTTGTGGAGTTACATCCCGCAGCCGATCCTCGAATTCATGGACTATATCCCAACGAGGGAGTACAACCGCTTCCGACGCACATTGCGGGTCGTCAACGGGGTCTCGAAGCAGCTCGTCGAGGAGAAGAAGGCTGCACTCCTCACCGAATCAAGGTCAAGCCGCGACATCTTCAGCGTGCTCGGTACGCACCTCCCGCTCTCCTCCTCCTCGGGCGCAGGCTGAATCCGGCAGCAGTGCAGGCCAATGTGTCGCAGGACCCGAAGGGGCGGCTGACGGACGAGGAGCTCGTCGCGCAGATGGCGACGCTCGTCCTCGCGGGCCACATCACGACGGCGACGACGCTGACCTTCCTCTTCCACGAGCTCTCGTGCCACCAGGAGTATCAGCACAAGATGCGCGAGGAGATCGTCCAGGCGCGCGCGCGGCTGCGTGAGCGCGGAGCAGAGGACTTCAGCATGGAGGAGCTCGAGGGCATGCCGCTTGTGTCGGCCGCTGTGAAGGTGCGCCGTGTTGTCGCCCGTCCGTTGGTGGTGTTAGCTAAACGGGTGTGTAGGAAACTCTACGTTACCATCCGCCCGTGTATCATATCTTCCGCAACGCGATCGCGGACGATGTGCTGCCCCTCGAGACCCCGATCAAGTCTGCGTCTGGGGAGTATACCTCTGAAATTCCCATTGGAGCGGGTCAACATGTTGTTCTCTCTGTCTGCACATATCAGCGGTGAGTTCGCGCTCCGCTGGCACCATCTGCCTGTTCAACAATGTCACTTCGCAGCTTGCCTGAGATTTGGGGAGAAGATGCAGACCAGTGGAACCCTCTGCGCTTCGTTGAGGGCAACATAGAAAAGGAATCAAAGATGGGCTTGTACGCGAACCTGTGTGTACATCCCACCTGTCTCACAAGGCCACGACTCAATAACTATCATTTCAGTATGGCTTTTGCCGAGGGTAACAGAGGATGCATTGGGTACGCACCTAGTTGCCACTCCGTGCTTGTCGCTGACTGCATCTCACGCTAACTTCTACGTCTAGATGGCGCTTTACGTAAGTCCAAGAGTACATCTGCGGTCGGGTGCACGGCTCACTCTTTGGAATAGGATCCTGGAGACGATGGCCATCGTCGTCGACCTTGTCGAGAACTTCAAATTTGACGTCGGCGACGAGAAAGATGAAATCATCCGGAGGCCGACCGGGTTCATGTCTGCCTGGGTTCGCGGGCGAGAGCGCGAGGGGCCGCAGCTGGTGCTGAAGGTCACCCCTGTTGCATAGTGAGGTATAGTAAGGTCGCAGATGGTTATTCTAAGCTTCATACCTAGAGAGAGAGCAGTATCGCCGCCATAAGCATCGACGTACAAGATATAAACCCATCTAAGTTGGCGCCTCCGCCATTTCTGACGCTTTGACACGGTGCACACTACGTGAGGACAGCCCGGATATCGGATTCCGTGACATGAGTCGAAGCCCCGGCGACTGGTGAGCATAAACAGAACAAAGGGAGCCACATGCTAGGCTCGCCCCGGCAGTGTGGGCACGACGACTTGGGAGGCGTAGCCTGGCGCGACCTCGGAGGACCTGGGGCGTAGCTTCGCAAACGCAGCGCGCGTATTTTTTTGCGATGCGGACGGTGGAAATTTCCAGGTCGTCGACACACGCTATGCAGGAACAGGCAAAGGCCGGTGTCTAGTGCGTGATGAATTTGATGGCGACCAAGGCCACCCGTCCTTCTGAGCTGAACCGCGACCCAAGCTCGCATCCCCATCGTGATGGGGGATGACAGATGGAGTCGAATAAAACGCATCCCCCAGAGCACAGCTCTCCCACAGTACGATGGCTTCGCCTTCTCTCGACGAGTACGACATTATCTTCGCCGGCGGTGAGTCGCGCTCCGTCCTTCACAGAGCTTGGTTGACGCGGCCGTGCTAGCGGGAACCGCGGCCGGCGTCGCCGCAGGACGACTCGCAGCGGCCGACCCCGCGCTGAAGATCCTGCTCATCGAGTCCGGTCCGCACGTCAAGGACGACTTCAAGTTCACCCAGCCGGGCCACTGCCTCAGCCACCTGCGCCCGGACAACCCGATCTGGAAGGTCCATGTGTCGAACGTGAGCGAGTACCTCGGCGGCCGCCCGCAGGTCGTGACCTGCGCGCACGTCGTGGGCGGCGGGTCGAGTGTCAACTGTGAGTCGCTGTCTGGTGCCTCGGGGGCTGCGGCTGACGGCGCCGCGCAGTCACGATCTACAACCGCGCCGTCGCGTCCGACTTTGACGACTGGGAGCAGGAGTACAAGAACCCGGGCTGGGGCGCGGCGGACATCGTCCCGCTGCTGAAGAAGGCGAGTCCCCTCTGCGTGACCGCGCCTCGCCAGCTGACGCCGCGCGCCAGACCGAGACGTACCAGGTCGCGCCGGGCAAGGACGACGTGCACGGCTACGCGGGACCCCTCCGCGTGTCGCACGGCGGCCAGTTCACGGACGTCGGCCGCGACTTCCTCGACGTCGCACGTGCGTTCGACCCCGCCCGCGCGCACACGGACGACCCGAACCAGGTGTACACGTCCAACGCCTACGGGGTGAGTACCGTCGTCCGCGCGGGGAACGACGCAGTCTGATCGGGTTGCCTTCTTTCGCAGCGCATGCAGAAGTGCGTAGGTGCTTCCGCGCGTGGGGGACGGGATGCTCACGCGGCGCTGCCAGGTTCATCGACGGGGAGACGGGCAGGCGCTCCGATGTTGCGCACCATTATCTGTACAACCATCTCCAGACGACCGGCCTCGAGATCCTGCCCGGCACCCTCGTGAAGCGCGTGATCTTCGAGTGAGTGTGTGCGACGGGACGCCCGCTTCTCTCTGCTCATGAGCTACCCAGGGGCAAACGCGCGGTGGGCGTCGAGTACGCCGCGAACCCCATCTTCCAGCCCGACGCGGACAAGACGCAGCTCAGGACGGTGCGCGCGAAGCGGCTCGTCGTCGTCTCTGCGGGCACGTTCGGCTCGCCCGGTATCCTCGAGCGATCCGGCATAGGAGCGAAGGACGTCCTCGCAAAGGCCGGCGTCGAGCAGATCGTTGACTTGCCCGGCGTGGGCGAAAACTACCAAGGTGGGTAGCTGTGCTTAGTGGCGCACATCGCGATGCTGAGCCCCGAACAGACCACCCGACTGCGTTCGTTCCGTACCTGGCGTCTCCCGACACCGACACGCTCGATGGCATCGGTCGCGGCGATCCCGAAGAGACGAGCTGTGAGTCCCCGGCTGGAAGCCCTGCGTCTGTATCCTCACACCCGCGTCAGTGTGGCACGAGCAGTGGCTCAAGGACGGCAAGGGCCTGCTTGCACACAAGTACGTCCGCCGCCGTCTGGCGTACAATCAACATCTCACCCTTGCACCCCAGCGGCCTGGACGCGGCGATCAAGCTAAGACCCAACGAGGCGGAGCTCAAAGAGCTCGGTCCCGCATTCGAGCAGCGGTGGAAGGACTACTTTGTCGACAAGCCTGACAAGCCCGTCCTCTTCCTATGCGCGATGGCGATGTGCGTCCCCTCTGTGCCCTCCGCCTGCGCCGCTGAACCGCTGTTTCCAGGTTCATCGGCGACCCGACCTCGGTCCCGCCGCGCAAGTACTTCAGCATGGGCTACTTCCTCGCCTACCCCAAGGCGACGGGCCACGTCCACATCACGTCCGCCGACGACCTCGGTGCGCCGCTGGACTTTGAGACCGCCTACGGCAAAGCGTGAGCTCCCTCCTTCCCTTCGCACCGTGCCGTGCTGACGGGCTGCCAGGCCGGAGGACATGGCCGTGCTGAAGTTCGGGTACAAGCGCGGGCGCGAGTTCGCGCGGCGCATGGCGTGCTACGCGGGCGAGTACACGCCGAACCACCCGGCGTTCGCAGCGACGAGCGGCGCGGCGTGCGCGTCCGACGTGCAGCCCGTGCCCGCGGCCGCGCCGCCGCTCGTGTACACGGCCGAGGACGACGCGGCGCTCGAGGACTACATCAGAAAGTTTGGTGCGTGATGGGCTGCTTCTGCTCGCCGCCGTCGCCCTCTTCTGATGCGCCGATTGCAGTCGTGACTGCTTGGCACTTTGTGAGTCGCTGCGTCGTTCGGGGCGTGTGGCCGCCTGTTCTGATGCCGGCCTAGATGGGCACATGCGCGATGAAGCCGCGGGAAGAGGGGGGCGTCGTCGACGCCGATCTCAATGTGTACGGCGTCGAAGGGCTCAAGGTTCTCGGTGCGCATGGTCTCGTATCACCATCACGCGAATTCAGCGATCTCACGGCGTCTTGTAGATCTATCCATCCCTCCGTCCAACGTCTGCGCCGTGAGTCCTTCCTGCACCACAGTGTGCCGCAGCGGTTACTGACCGCCGTCACGCCCAGAACACCTACTCGACGACGCTGGCTATCGGTGAGAAGGGCGCGGTGATCATCGGCAGGGAGCTAGGTATCGCGGGCGTGTAGCTTGGAGGACCCTACGAAGGCCCCGAGAGTGCCAAATCCCGGGTTCGATGTCCGGATTCCGACCCAGCCTAGCAAACTCTCTTCCCGGTGCAGCGCTGACGTCGAATCCAGTAAGAAATGTTGTACAATCAGGAAATAGTATGTTCTCTCTCGCCAAGGTGCTGTCAAAGGCCCAGGGCAGTCAGGGGGTCGATCAGAACCGTACGAGTCTCGAAAAAGTCTTGTGCATCCTCGACCAGAAGATTCCGTCAGGCTGTTGTATCTTCACGGGATTGTCGGGATCAAGAACCTCGAATAAAAACCTGCGTTGCATGATCTGGCTCAGACGAAGGATACTTACATGGAACACTATTGCCTTACTTGTCGTCCGAATCAATTGCACCACAGTTTGATCTAATATTAATGAGAAGCGCGGGTCACCGGTGTTTGCCGTAGCGTGGTCACATCACACATAGCCACTCTCCCTCGTTACAGCACAGCGTATGTGCCAGAGTAAAGTAGAGTGCCACACGCAGTAGCAAAACGAAAGTACTCGTAATGCGATCTATCCCTGTATATCGGTAGAGCACAGCAGCCCGCCATTTTTCACTTCAAATCCTCAAAAGCCAAGCCTACTCTGTGACACCCGTGACACGGGGACCACTTTGCCACCCGTGCTACCCATGCTCGAGAAGACACAGCAAAGAGATGCGACGACGGATGGGTTCTCGTAAGGAAAAGATGGTGCCGGCAATATTGATGTGAGGGAATCAACAACACTTTTCTCACCGTCAGAATCTGCCGTTTCTCCCACCTAGAACTCACAATGGCGCTTACCGAGATGATCACTCAACCGTCTGCACCACACGTCTGTAGAAGACACAACACAGAGGTCAGCCGTATATTTTATTTATGTTACTGTGTCCTGACGCACTCATTCTCCTGATTGTACAGCATAGACACAACGAGTTCATCGTCGTCAACCTATCACCCTTGGACACGCTGTCGTGGGGGACTTGAGCACGTTCTAGACCCTCCCCGTCCGGACTGATTTTTCGGCGGTGTTCCACCGAGTTTTGGGCGGGTCATGTCCGCGGACCATGACTCACCATATAGCGGCACCTTCGGGGATTGCTACAGACGTGTGGCCACTTCTGCAGCTGCGACGACTCGGACTGGTTGCGCTCCCGGCGAGTACCAATCACCGTGTCGGGCCTGCACTTGCTTGAAGCCATTGTTTCCGCGATGCTCGGCGACCAGTACACTCGGCAATCTGACGACTAGCGTGGTGGAATGTGCCTTGGAACCCGAGGGGTGGGGTGCGATCACTGCCTACGGGGGATTAAGGTTGCTGGAGGTAGGTCGGTGGTACGAAGGGGGTCGAGGATGCGTATCTGCGTTGCTTAGCCGAGCATCGAGGCAAAGCACAGGACTGGAGTCGGGGCAGACCCAAGAGAGGTACAAGGTGGTGGCTGAATGAGGATGTCGAGGTCGGGATCTTGCAAAAGAGGAAGCGTTTTCTAGCGAAGCGTCTTCCACGCGCGATGACGAGATGGTGCCCTGCCGCCCAGTGCGTCGTAGAAAAGGGGGACAGCGGGATGAAACACCAAGGCGCTTTTAGTGGTGAGATGGATCTCACAGTTCACTGCATACGATCGCTCTGCCTCCAATAATGTCCGGAAGGGTCAGCTGCCGCCTGCCAGGAGGTATTCATGCCTGCCGCTGTCCTTGGCCGCATCTGCCTCTCCCCGCAACCTCCTACGAGCACCCAGCATCTCAGACTGCGCGAGTGCCAGCCTCGGGTCCCGCCGCCACATCACAAAACGGTCCACGACGGTACGCTGGGACCACCCTGGATCCCACTCCTGCGGCCTTCTCACACTCGCACTCGAAGACGACCTGCCCCGCGGCTTCTCAGATCTCCTCATCAATCTCGCTTCTGTCTCTGCGGCGCCGCCTCAGCAGATATAGTCTCTACCTCTGCGCCGTCGTGGGCTCTTGCCTCTCGCCACCACCTCCAACGGGGCTCACGACGCTAGCGAGGGCTGCCGACACTCTCCGCTCCTTTAACCTCTCTATTTTCGCCGCGTCAGCTCGCGCCTGAGTCCGAGAACAAGATGGGAAACCCAGCCGAGGCCGCGTGAGTCGATTCCGCGATCGCGACCTCCGCCCGTTGACCGTCCTCTAGACACGGACCGGGCCTCATTGGCGCCTTCCTCAACATCTTTCTGTACGGGCTCATGTCTGCTCAGGTCTTTTATTATTTCACGACCTACAAGAAGTGAGTTTCGCTCGCATCCAGGCATTTTCTGCTGTATTTACCCACGCAGGGATCGCCTCTGGATAAAGGCATATGTACGTCTCTGCGCTCAAATCATAGCGACGCTCCTGCCAACACACTGCTAGGTTCTCTTGCTATTCGTAGCAGACCTGTTGAACTCGGTCTTCGACATCTTCTGGCTCTATGGCGACATCATCATCCATTTTGGTATGTGCCATAAATCTGCTGCCTTGTCTCGAGACCTGACCAAAGTACCATCGTCGGTAGGTGACGTGAACAACCTCAACAATTCAGACTGGCGTAAGTAGCGCTCTACAGTACCGTGACTAGATCATGACATCTTTGTCCAGGCCTCGCAACAGACCCTGCCATGGTGGTACGTGTTCTCATATCACCACACGACTGCCTACTTATCCATGCCCAGGCAACTATAGCCACAATTGTGCAGCTATTCTATGCGTGGAGGGTGAAGTCCATCACAGGCAATGTGTGGCTCTCTGGGCTCATCGTCGTCACATCGTTCGTTGCGCTTTGTACGTCGCCTAGATTTCCTATAGCTCGGGAGAGAATTAACGTCGCGGCAGGCGGCGGCCTGGGGACCGCGATCGCCGTCGTGTGGGTCAAGCACTACACGAACTTCAGCAAGTTTGACCAGGTCGGCATCGTCTGGCTCATCTCCACGGCGGTCTGCGACACAGCGATCACCGCCTCGCTAACGTGGTTCCTGGTGCGCAGCCTTGGCGGGCGCTGCGTGCTGCGTTTCTGACCGTCTCTCCAGCGAACGCACAGGACGGGGTTCACGCATACCGACGACGTTTTGAACAAGATCATCCGACGTGAGCATCTCAGCGCAGAGTGCTATACATTCTCTAATGCTTTACCGCATGCTGCAGTCACCGTGTCCAACGGCTTCCTCACCGCCGTGTGGGCGATTGTGGACCTCATCCTCTTCCTCACCATCGTACGTTTCCCGCCTCCTCCTCTGCGTCCCTGCCCCTGACCACCCCGCGCCCACAGCCCACCGGAGTGTAAGCCCGTTCTCTCCTCGCTCAACGCCCGCTCTGACCCCACCGCGCAGACACCTGGCGATGAACCTGCCGCTCGCGAAGCTGTACACGAACTCGCTCATGGCGAGCCTCAACTCGCGCTCGGGCTGGAAGTTCTCCTCGGCCGACACGGACAACATGCGCACGGGGCCCGCGAGCGGCGGCGGCGGTGGCGGCGCTGCGAACAAGAGCAACGCGATGCCCGAGTTCGTCAAGCTGAGCACGACGCACGCCGCGACGCGCCCGGAGGTACTGTCCCCCGCCCCCCACCCTCCCGAGCTGGACGCTGACGCCGCGCAGGTCCTGGTCACGGTCGAGTGCCACGAGATGATCGACGTCGACACCGAGGACGGCGACGCGGACACAAAGTGGGACCGCGACGCGAGCGAGAGCGCGAGCCGCGCGTCGGGGCGCAAGGTCCGCGACATGGTGTAGGGGCCTGCGTTCGTGCTGTCGCCTTGAGTCGCGGCGCTCGTGCAGAGCGTGATCTGAGTTATTCCGTCGTCTGTTATTCGCTTTTCATGTGCATATGTTTTTCTTGCTTTCGTCGTTCTTGGTTTTGGACCCGGTCATGTACAGTACACTCGCCGCATGGTCTACATGTTATGCGTCTCACGCTCCTGCTGGCCTGCCCATCCTGAATTGATGCGTTGATATCTGTCTGACATAGGTTATCATACCGTGCTCATCAAAGTGCTGTTCGGCATGGCATATACTCACTTTTTCGCTACCGTTTGGACGAAGTGCGCTAGTCACGTGCAATCTAGCGCGCTGTGTGGCTGAGCGCCGAGCGGTTTTGCCTTGACCGTGACCGTTACAGTATATCCACCGAACTGTTTGTTACCAAGCAGCCGATCCTCTCTATGGTTTAGCAAGTACCCAGTTCCGGTTCCATCGCAGGCAAACACGGCGCGAGATGGAACAAATTGCAAGATGACAGCCTCCACGACGCTCTCCGCGCTCACACGCCTCCAGACAGTCGTCGCGATGGGCGACCCTGGGCGACCCTGGGCGACCAGACAGGCGTGAGCTGCCTCCCCCGCAGGGGACCTGACCGCGACGTCGGCCAGCAGCCCCTTGCAACGACGGCACCCGACCCGAGCGGACTGGACGCCACAGATCGCCTTGGCGACGTCCGGGCGAGGATCGAGACGTTCAGGGCGGACGGTGCCGTTCGCGGGCAAGGCCGTCTGCGGCGCCGAGAGGGTCGTGTCGACGCTGTCAAGGGGGCTCAGAGCGGCGACTACGGCATCGCCCCGCGCGGGTGTGAGCTCCAGGCTCTGCTTGTCGCCGGGGTGGCTGCTCTGGATGCGGTCAGCGCCGGCATCCCGGCGGGAACTGTCTCCTCCGCTGGACAAGGCACCTGGCCACGAACGGCGAAGGGCGATGATTCAGACGGCATCTACCCTGTTCGAGGAGGAATTTGTGCACGTCCCAGGGACGCCCAGCGCAGCGCTCGGACTATTCATCCCTCGCGTTACGAGCGTGCAGGTGCGTGCGCCGTCTTCACCATTTTCTTTTCCTTCGTCCTTTCTCGTCTCGGGGTGGCGCAATTCATCGCGCGTGCCTTGGATTCGGATCCTTGGGCCCTGTCAATGGTGAGCTGAATCGTCACACATATGGTCGCAAACGTGCTGACATGGTGTAGGTACGGCGGCGGCGCTGATCGAGAAGCAGCTCTAAGGAGCACCTGTTGAGAAGGGCAGCTGGTTTGCAGCTTTGCAGAAGGCGGGGATGACCAGTGTCGCGCCAACTCTGTAAGATTAAATTTGCATGAATAAGGAGAGCATCATCAGGTTACCAAGAGCTCAGATAGGGACTTCTCATCGACTATTGTAGGCTCCTCAAGAGTTATTGATCACAAATCAAAGTTTGTACGGTATTGCATGACAAAATGAAGCTGGACCTAGAGGAGAACAGACTTCTTGTGAAGCGGTGTTCAATCTTGCCAGCTGACTGATCACATAAGTAAACCATTTATACCTGTTCTCATTCTCCCCAGTCGTGATATTAGGCGCCAGCGCCACCACGGCCTTGCCTTTATGGGTCTGATTGGCTGCATCTGGTCGGGAGCGTGATGATGTGTCGGCTCTCTCCGGTTCAATATTAATGCTCTCATGATCCTCGCCACGACGATGGCGACTCTGCACCCCCAATAATCTAGATCTCATGTATATCCTTTAGCCGCAATTACAAGCCCAGCGGGTTCTGGTTGATGTGCCAGTGAGTGGTTTTTCCCATATAAAGTCGTCATTTTCGCTTATTGAAGCGACAATTTACTTCGTACAATAGGTGCAGTGATTTTGGAAGATGGGCCTTGATTGCTGGAAATATTTTAGCAAGCAAGATATCTTCGACAATGATCCAAAGTCGTTGTGGTCAATTTACTTCAGATTTATTGGGTGCACACTTGCACATATTGACCACCCTGTTGCGCAGATGGTTATCATCGACAGGCCTTTGCAGCGTGTCTGCGACCATCTTTTCTCTGACTGTGCAGCCATTCATATCCGTGCTTAGCGCGGACCTTACAACCACTTCTACGAGTGAAGCTCGCTTCGAAAACCTTCAAAGGCACTATTTCTGCGGTCATGCGTCCGAGACCCACGGCGCATGACATCAAACCTTCAGACATGGCAGGCGTTCACACGACAATGTTCTCACCGATATTTAAGCCGAAGCCGCGCTGTTAGCTCCTCCAGCAGCTATCCAACTGCCTCTCGCATACACGGCTATGCCCGACTCCGGCGCACCCATACCTGAGCCCAAGTGGGTGTTCCCGCCCGAGACGACACTGCTCTCCGACGGTACGCCTCCTCTCTCTCCTCTTGAAACCCGCTTACGTGCCGTAGGTGACTATGCGGACATTGAGACTATCGACCTCTCCGTCGTCGACCTCCACGCCGACCGCGATGCGCTCGGCGATCCGCAGAGACAGCTCCTCGAAACCACCGTGTCCCGGGCACTCGCGGCGCTTGGCAGCGAGGGCCTCGGGATCGTGTATGTCGTGGGCTACGGCCTCGACGAGGCGGCTGTACAGCGCCAGTACGACATCGCGTCCGTGTTCTTTGATGCGGTCGACGACGAGGAAAAGCGGAAGTACGTGGCGAAGATTGCCGAGGAGGGCAGCTGGGCGGGCTACAAGGTGAGCCGCTGTGCTCTCGGCTGTTGTGGGTCTGAGCTGAGTGTGAGCAGCCGAAAGGATACTATAATCGGCCGGACGGGACGCAAGATGTCAATGAGGTGCGCGTGGAGACTTTGTGTGCTGTCCTCGCTGACATGAGCCGCAGAGCTTTAATTTTTACCCTGAGACTATGTATGAATCCAGAATGCCGCAGGCGACGCGGCAATATCTGGACGAGTACAGGAGATTTTTGGAGGTGCGTTTGCGTTCTCTCGTGATGGTATCGTACGCTCGACATGTCGCCGTAGGTCTGCCACTATACTGTCGTGAGCAAGATGCTCTACATACTCTCTTTAGGCCTGGGCCTGCCACCCGACACGTGTGTTCTTGCGCATGACTCTCGCTATCTAGTCTTAGTGACCTTCTATCTTTTTAGGCTGTGGAAGCTCCACCATCAAGGGGGATACGATGATGACGGAGCTCTTCGCGGGCCTAGTGATGAAGCAATCCCATGGAAGCATAGCCAGGATCACTTTCGGTTCCATCTCTATTGTAAGTCCGAGCAGATTACTCAAGTTTGAGGGATGTTCTAACCATAACAAGGTCCCCCCAGGGAAGAAGACATGAAAAAGAAGCCAGAAAGGCTATGGATGAGGAGCCATGCCGACATGTGCGCCATCGCATTGCTCTTTCGCTCCCCACGCTGATCAGGGACGTTCTCCAGAGGAACTCTCACGCTGAATTGTATGTCAAAGCTTCCGTGTTCCTTCGATATTCCTGCAGCTCATACGACTGCCAGTCTCTCAGCCGATCTCCGCGCTTCAGGTACTGACACCGGACGGTAAATGGGCCTGGGTTCGTCCAAAACCAGGGGCAATCTTAGTCAACTTCGGTGCGACCATGGAGTATATCACGGCTGGCCGCCTCAAGGCCGCTTTTCATCGGGGTATGCAAGTTCTACGTATCCGAGGAGTGCTTGAGCTCAATATGCGTTTCCTTGACAGTATCCGAGCCCCCCGAGGACCAGAGACGGTGCGTGTTGTCCACAATACTGCTTTTCAAACTGAACCTTACGTCTCTTATCATAGCTCCCGTCGTCTGGGCATTCATTATTTTGTGAAACTGCTTCCCAACGTCCGCATCGACGTCCCTCTTCTGACGGGACACGACGACGAGGTCGACCACTTCCGAGAGTACCGCGAACGCGGAGGACCGCCGCTGAAATACGCAGGTCGGCTGTCCCGCTCTAGACCTACCAGCTTCTCCAACTGACCATGAATATAGAATGGGAGAAGTTCCGGTCTCAGTGGGCGTACAGACCGCGCCCCGTGCCTAGCGCGGACCGCACTCTCGAGGACGTGCTTATCGATTTGCATTTCAAGTGAGTAGCAAAGTCGTACGTGACATGCCCGATAATCACCATCTGTCACCACAGAGAGGGTCCGTATTCCGAAGCCACGAAGACATGAGAGCGCAGCTGAGCAAAGACAGGCAAAAACATACCGTGGCTATCTTGTACATTCAGTCGTTATCAGCATCAGATTTTTGTAATGCAGCGCTTTGATGTTCTACTCGACTTGGACTCCTGTATAACCTAGTTCGAGCTTTGCCCCCAGCGTTCACGCGGATTTAAAGTTGGGGATACAGTAAACCGGTTCGCGGAGACAGCCTGGAGCGCTGTCTCGCCGCGAGCTTCTTAAGTGTGCTGACTCTGCCCACGCCCCAACAAAAGCTGTGGTCTGCGCGAGCCCAAGATGTACAGAAATGACTCGACGCTGCGAAATTTGCCGGTAAGCCCCAACGTCTACGAGTGCCATATAAAAGCCGGGTCGACCTGCTGATCTAATCTAATCTCTTCCCGACCGACCTGGCTCGCGATGATCGCGCAGGTCCTCACCAAACCACACTCGACGCCGTACAGCAACGAGGACATTCTGCCGCTGCCGAGGGCGAGGCGGACGTGGTCCAAGTCGACGTTCGTTTTCTTCTGGATATCCACCGGTAAGACCAGTCTACCTCCGGGGACGGTCCGCGGTGCTCAACTTTTGTCGCAGCGATCAACATCGCGGAGTGGTCTGGCGCGGCGGCGTCCCGTAAGACATGCTCTTTGTGTCCTGGATAAATACTGAAGTGGATCTGATGTAGTGGCTCTTGGATTGACGGTCGGTCAGGCGATAGCAGGTGAGCCGGCAGCATCCAGAACTCGCGCATAACCTGGGCTCACATAAACTGTTGTCAAGTCAATGCGATTAGCACCATCATGTGAGCCCATCTCTATCTACATGGCTCATTGATGTCTCATCTGCTCCAGTATTGCCATCGCTTTGGTCGTCAATGGACATGGAGGCGGAAAATGGCATATACCATTCGTCAGTGCTCTGCCTCGCTCTTCCCCAAGAATGCCGCCTAACTAAGTCCATAAACTAGGCTATCATCAACAGAGCTAGTTGGGGCGTGTACGCAGTATTATTGTGGAGACAGTGCCGGGACTCAAGTTTGCTTGCAGCCGAGGCGCCTGGTTCACGCTCTTGAACCGCATCATCTTGTCGTGCGTTTGGCAGGGGGTCCAGTCATGGTACGCTATGATTTTGTTGAATGCGGCCCAGGAAGTCTCAGACGGTTGTGCCATGCAGGTACGGCGGCCAGATGGTGAAAGTCCTCATCGGCTCGCTCTGGCGTGAGTGTCGTTGAAAAAGCACCTTGTGAAGTTCTCACCCACCTGCGCAGCGAGCTTCTACAATATGAAGAACCACTTCCCTTCGGATATCGGAATGGAGACGAATGACTTTGGTCAGTCTCTTCGCTCCACTGGCCCGATATTTGTTCCTGAGCATCTGAGCAGTTGGCTTCATCGTCTTCTACGTTTTATGTATACCTGTCTTCATGATGAAGCCAGAGAGGTGCATTTTCATCTGACATAGAGTACGGTGACGCTAACAAGCTTCGATAGTTATCGCATACCTGCCTTGGTATCATCTGGGTGTGCGGCCGTGGCCGCCCTCAGCATCTTCATATGGGCGCTGGTGAAGCAAGGCAACGGAGGACCTCTCTTCAGCAACCCCGAGTCCGTGTATGGGATCGGTACGCTCAAAGGCGCGCAGCTTGGTTGGGTCATGATGCGGTGCATCACGAGCGGGATCGGGGCGTGGTCTGGCGGGGTGAGTACCTGTCGTATCTCATTGGACCTTGGTTCATCGTTGTATAGATTATGTATCAAAGCGGTACGTTCAAGATTTTTGCACCGCATAGTTGATTCATGTTCTGACATTGTCCAGATTTCTCTCGGTATGCTATACAATCTGGCGACCAGCTCTGGGGCCAGATATTTGCGATCCCGGTGTGTCTGCTCGGGTCCAATATATTGGGCATCGTTGCTACCTCGTGCGCCCGCGGGTTTTACCCAGAAGAGCCGCTTCTATGGAAAGTATCTACCTATGTCCCATGTACCCCTTGCTCTGACACGGTACTTCAGGAAACTGTATGACCTACTCGCGGCGGTGCAAAGACACAGTAGTCCAGGCGCACGCGCCGCAGTCTTCTTTGCATCTCTCGCCTTTGTCGCGTCGCAGATATCCGTCACTGTCGGTCGGCTTCATGCATCTCGCACTTTCCATTTCTGACTGACACCTGCGCCAACTAGGTGGTGGCGTGTGGGGTGGTTGGCGGCATGGACCTCGCGGCGCTCCTTCCCAAGTATTTGACCATTCGCCGAGGGTCATTCGTAGTCGCGATCATCGGTATCTGCATCAATCCCTGGCGCATTCTCAACGTGCGTGCCTACTTCCGACTGTAGCTGTCCGGCTGACAGTTTGCCAGACCGCAAACACATTCATATCTGCGATGTCCTCCTACGGCGTCTTCCTGGGCCCTCTCACCGGCATCATGGTGGTAAGGCAGCGTTGAAATCCTGAGAACAGAGCCGCAATATAACAATATTTCCTAGGCTGACTACCACTTCCTGCGTGGTCGGCGGCTCAAGTTATCGCATCTATACATCCCAAGCTCTACCAGCGATTATTGGTACGGAACTATCGTGAGTTTCGATCGCCAAGCTCACCGCCAAAACAATCCAGGTTCTGGCACGGCCTAAACTGGCGAGCTCCTATCGCCTGGATCCTAGTACGCTCTCTCCAGAGTAGCCCCGCACCCTGCTGACATACGACCGCTAGGGCTTGTGGCCTAACCTCCCAGGGTTCGCTGCAGCAGTGACGCCCGCCGCCGTACAGGTGCCCACCGCATGGACGTGCGTACTACCCCGAACACATACAAGCTACATCCTGCTGAACGAACGCACAGACACATCTTCTACCTGTCCTGGCCGCTCGGCTTCTGCATCAGCGCCGCTGTGTGGCTGGCGCTCAACGCCGTGTGGCCGCCGCCCGCTGTTGGGGAGGTCGACGACGAGGACGCGCAGGGCTTCGACGCGGCGCTGGACGAACAGGCGTCTGCGGACGAGAAAAATGCTGTTCCGCTGGGAAAGGAGGACGTGGTTCTCGAGGACAAGTGAAGGCACTGCTTTGTACGTGTGCGATTAAGGAAGTAGTAATGGTTGAGCTTCTTTGTCATCATTTCGCTAGGGCTGTCCGACGTACTCGAATATAGTAAGAGCACGCTGTTTCTCGCTGTATCGCCCACAGTGTTGAACTCATGTTCTCACTTGTATTTCTCCAGGTTGAGATAACGGATATTCAAGATCAGAACCCACCTGATCAAACCAAGCTCACCACAGATAAAGTTGATGTTTTTATGAACAAGGACCTTGCACAATTTCTATCAAGTTACTCTTGATACAAACTGAGGCGTCTTTCGAACACTGACAAGGTCTGAGCGCTGAGCGCTGAGCGCTGAGCCTCGAGACCCCTTATAGTGCGCATCGCTTAGCCTGTTATAGATTTGACAGCACTCTTTGATGAACCTTCTTCAACCCACGTATAAAGGGCGTGTGCCCTTCAGGCATGCCCTCTATCCTCAACTTCCATCTCACGACCCAACATGCACTTCATCAAGTCCAACATCAATGGTATGGTGGCGACGCTGCTCGTGCTGTGTGTGTTTACGCCACAATACGCGGCTGTGCCCACCACCCTCGCTATCCAGAATACTGCGTTGGTACAACATAACGTCACGACTACGTGAGTCCACTAGTACTTTAGTACTTTACTATTTGTACATCGTGCTGATCGTATCCAGTGGACTGTGGTTCAACTCAGCCTATGCTTACTCCCAAAGTCCCTTCAGTAACGTAGATCCGTTATCCGAAGCACAACAGACTAGACTCAATTCCAAATAGCGATGTCGACGGCATACACGACAAGCGGTATCGCCCTCCCATCTTGGGACCAAATCGTCGACGTCTTCAGCGGTCTTCATCGTGTGACCGACGAGGCTCTGAACAACGCCGCCCGCGAATACGACGTCTCAGGCAAAGTCGAAGAGCTCCAGAGCACGTTCCACGACGTCGTCGAGATTGCCACCGAGTTCCATGAGCACATGACTGAGCTGACGCAACGCGGAATGACGCTCGACGCCGTCTCGGACGAGCTCGACGAAACTTTCGACGACGTCCTCACCCACATGAAGCACGCTTTCCCGTCGCCGGACCAGGCGCCGAGCCACGAGGAGCGGCAGGCGA
>KN840550.1:18400-32940 GCA_000832265.1 Phlebiopsis gigantea 11061_1 CR5-6
ATCATGTTCGGGAGGAAGTACATGAACATACCCATCTGCATTCTGAACATGTCGAATGCCGCAACGGAGGAAAACACGACGGAAGCTATCAAAAACGGTCAGAATAACTCGGAAAGAAACATATAGTTACTAATTTACCTGTGAGCTGTTGCTTCATGACTACAGTCTGAAAAATAAGTCAGTTAACGGATAGTGAAGATGCGCATCCAACTTGCATAGATCGCGTATGTGACAACCATATGAACGACAGGAATAATAGTGCTGTGAGGATACCAGCGTAAGCCCCATTCAAGTACACAAAGAACTTGCAACCTACGCGAGGGAAACGTTCGAGAGATCCAGGACCTCCCGTGTCCAGACCAACTTGATTTCTGCCGCTCGCTGTTCGGCAATTTGCTCGGACACACGGGACTCCCAGCCGAATAGCTTGATCATACGCAGGACACCCATCGCTATAATATGGTGAGTAAACACACAACTGTGGAGGAGTAGCCCGGCTACCTTCAGTTACACTTTGCACACGAGCGTCCGTCTGGAAGGTCGTGTCAGCACTGATCAGATTGGAGCGAGGGCCGTGCTTACGGCTTTCATCTTTTCGTCCTGCACATCATTTGTCTCAGCAGCAACCCACGACGGAGCTGGGGATAATACGATCATGACCGCGAGACCAACAATCGAGCTGCAGTGATGACGTGAGTCTGCTATCATTAATCCTGCGAAATGAACTGACCTCCATCCAAGGACCGCGTACAAGAAGATCATAGACAGGATACCCAGCAAGGGGATGAACAAAACTGCAATGCCGCATAAATACCCAACGACATCGCGCGCAAGCGCTACACTCACCGATGAACAGGAAATCCCGGCCCTGGGTGATATTCTCCAGGTCGCTCGTGACGAGGTTGTTCAGTTTACCAACCAGGTTGTCGTCCTTCTCCGCGTCCTCTTCTTCTGCGTCCTTCTTGCCATCCTTGCCCGCAGCCTGCTCGGAAGCGGGGTCGACGACAGTTGCAGTGTCACTGGCCGGTGCGTCAGCGGTAGTGACGGCGCCGGCATCGGCGCCGTCGCTGCTCCCCGCTGAGCTCGCGCTGTGCGCAGCGGGAGCCTCGGCGTCCTTTTTCTCGGATGTCTCCGCCTTGAAGCGGATGCGCAGGGCGTGGTCGAAGATCAGTGACGTGAAGATGGCCTGCGTGCGGGCCAGCGAGCGAGTCTGTCGCGAGCCGTGAGCGCGCTGCGATGGCGCAAAGGACATGCGCTTACCGAGAGGAAGAGGTAGAGCTCCCAGAAGACGGTCTTGGAGATAGGCCCGAGGCCAAGCCAGAGGATCCACACCCAGGGTTTGACGACGGCCCCCTCTCCGCCAGTTTCGAGGTACGCCAGTAGCCTGTTGAGGCCGATTGGTACTGCCATTCGTGATCCAGCCTGGATGTGTATACTTAGCGGATACTATGTTGCCTGGAATCGTGCTGCTTACAATCGCAACGAGTGCGAGGGATTGGTAAAACAAGGACTGTCTGAATATCTTTGCAAGACCCCAGAAGAGGTGACCTTCCGACTTCGCGCCCGAGAAGGGATCGAGTTTCTGCGATGAAAATTAGAGTTCGTCGGGAGAGAGCGCGGCCGTGTGATGCTCACGGTGTAGCTTCGTTTGACAAGGGTCTTGATTTCGTCATAGTCGCATAGCGGAGGCAAGTCGTCGTGCGACAGATGCGCCACCTGAGATGCACGCCATATTGTCGGGTCCAACCATACGTACGTCAAGAATGAGGCTATAGACGCAGTCTGCTCCGGGCTGGCCTCTCGTGCAGGATGCTGGGCAAAAGTAAAATAAAATAAAAGTATTCAGTATCGCCAGGAAATACGGTCATACAGCAAGTTTCAGATCAATAAACCTGTACCAAAAAGTGCAGGCAGCCGTGTTTGAAAGGATGGTCCCTGTTCTGCTCTGATAACAAAGCAATTACGGGGTTCAGACCAAACTGTCCCATTCGTTGATTGAGTTCTGCACGCCCCGGACATTTTTCGAGACGGGTCTATTGATCTGCAACTCATTGTAAACATGAGGACTCACTGAGGGGTCGTACGGGATGTACGGGTAAGGTTCGAATAGGGGCAGAACCGTGCCAACAAAGAATAGTAGCCCTATTTTTACCCAAAGACGGGTACCCTCGGCACCATCCTTGGGTTGCAAGGTGAGAGTCATGAGAGGCCAGATGTCGCGGTAGATATACACAGTCAAGATGGCCGATGCCACCAGTGAGAGGTGCCAGGAAAACCTCAGTGGGTAGCGAGATGGAGCCAGAACGTTGAATAGTGCGAGCAGCAATGCATATGCCTGTGGAATCGCAGATGATGAGTATCCCGCCCCATCGCTTCGCACGAGTGGGTCTGGTACCGCGCTCACCAGAGGTGCGACAATGAATGTATCAGGCTTAGCCCACTCAGCTTTCACGAGATTAGTCTGGCCTAGCCAAAAGATCCCCAGGACGCCAGCAAGACGTATGACCTTGAAGGACCAGATAGTGACGCCTCCTTGGGCGAGCATGAAACCTTTCCAGGACCTCCTATGTTCTTGATTTTCTTCGTCGCGCAATCCGCGCAGGACTTTAACGAGCTTTGACGACCATACAGCATGAGTCGAAAGAGCCAAGAGTGACACTGCTGCGACATAAGACGGGATATATATCTCGTCTAGCCAACGGCTGCGACTCGGAGATGGTCGTGATCAGGACGAGAGTCAAGGCGTCTATTTGGCTACTCACCCCTCTCCGCGACCACCATCATCTAAACTCGCGGTGAGCACGACTTGCTGCCCAGTCACATCCATGGGCGACGACGACGAGGGAAGAACTGAAGCGAAATGTTAACAGCAGCTTTGCAGCGCGGCTGTTCATATAGTCGCTCGTCCTCGTAAATCCGATCAAACTGTTGTCAGCCTGCTCCTTTCCTCTCACGCGGCGTCCGCACTGTCGAATGTTTCAGTTGCGTAGCGTCCAGTTGCTTCAGAAAGAAATGATATGCTACGGGCTCACATAGTCACGTATTCATCCCTGGAGGTCTGCCCATTTCGTACCATCCTTTTTGTTCATATCTTACAGATAAATTTACAACCGATGGGTTTGTGCGCACAACTCCCCGATATAAAAGGCAGGATGTTAAAGATGAACACGCACTGAAGCTCCACGAATAGGGCTTGCGGGGTCCTCTTTGTTTACTGGTTCGCCGAAATGCTCTAGGCTATCCAGAAGGTCTTTGCAGATGGACGCTGCTTTGACGGTGCCTGTCAAGCCCTGAACAATCAATTCTCCACTGCTCGATAGTTGAGATGTCGATGTCTTGATATCAAAGATATTGCGACCGGTACAGCATTTGTAAGCGTACCCTCCTACAACTGAGGTAGCCCCTTTGTTCACCGCTTGACGAAGCTACCTAGCTCATTCCGAGACCCACTCATGGCTGTGTACCATAGCAACACAGTCGAAATCGCAGAAAGAAGTGACATTCATTGCATATAGCAATTATCGCCGTCGGTTGTGATGTCAGGGTTGAACGTTGAGGGTTTGATAGAGTACCGTAAGTAGCCCTAGGCCCTAAGGAACTTTATATGCCATTCATCCTCGTCGAGCACATGAAACTTCTGTTGAATAAGCTTACAAAGTACCATGAAGGCACTACTGTGTCGTTAATGATCCCGTATCACCAATGATGAAAATCATTAGGCTGTGCTCTGGGTCTCCGTGCATATACCATCTAGTGAAAAATGGAGGGCTTTCACGCTCCTTTTCACTCCTTCAGTGTCCTTACAGCGTAATTATTACGCTACAGTCTGCTTTTAGTCACATACACCATGGCAAAGGGCTGCAGGGTATCCTGCCACTGGATGGGCCTACGTCTCGCCCAGGGAGATGCCTGTGTTTCTTCATGAAGCTCTCATGAAAGCGCTACTGAGGAAGTATGTATGGCCAACGTGCTTGAACAAATTGCGAAACAAATTACTGGTGTTGTCGGATTACTAGCCTATTTCTCTTACCTGAGAACAGGTGGGCATAGAGGACCTCATTGATATTAAACCGCAATTTGGGGAAGAGAGCTCCTCTGTGATGCACGTGATCTCCATCAGCGCCACCAAGCTTCCGATTGCCATTTTCAAATATGGAGTTCAGATCTGTGATGTCAAGTGCTAAACGTTAAAGTAGCACCGCGGATCTTTATCCGTACGCTACGGTCGCTTGCCCATTCGAACTTGATGAACTCCAGAGTTCCACCAACTGACATGACTCCTGCAGACCAAGGATCAGTATAACGATGCGTCCGTATGAATGCGAGCTCACCTTCGTCGCCAATGTTGAAGTTATACGTCTTGTACGGATCAGAGCCGCTATGGCCCTGGCGCGGGGGTGCACCGGGCATAAAAAAGCTCGTAAAGCTAGAACCAACCTTCCAGACGAGTACAGTGGACTCCTCCAGAGACAGCGTGACGAGGCGTCTGCCGTCGGGCGAAAAGGCACATGCCGTCGTGCGCTTCTTATGACCCTCGAGGACGTACAGCCTCGTCGCCGTCTTGAGGTCGTACATAACAACGGCGCCTTCGCTCGTGCCAACGGCAAGGCGCTGGGTAGGGCCGTGAAAGTCTACGGTAGGGTAGCTGCGACCAAGTCAATGAGATGAAACCCACACGACGGTGTATAGACGCTAACCTATCAACGATATGTCCGAGAATTTCAGTTGCTGAGTCCAGTACTGCATCACGGTCGGCAGTAGAGTTGGGATCGAGGGACTTCACAACAGCCTCCACCAGTCGAGGTAGATTGCTATAGAGAGCAAGAGGTTTCTATACCGAGTCAGCGTACGGTGTACGAACACACGGATAACACGAACCTTGTGTATCAAGAATATCACAAGCTGCATGACAGATTTGCGATGTTGCACACTCTTAGGCTGGAGAATGTCCATCGAGACTGTCGTCATGAACAGTGGTGTGTTCCCCGAAGCGATGTGAAGCACCGCGGTGCGGGCTTGTTGCCCAACGGCGGGCTGATGAGGGGCGCTGTCCTTCCGACCGGCAGTGGCTAGCGCAAACAGAGCCCGCAACATCTCCACCGCATCCACGTACTGCTGCCATACAGGAAAGCCTCGCGAACACAAGTCGATTGCCAGCGCTCGATAAGGACATCTCTCGTCGTGCAAGTATAATGCGATGGACTTGGCCAAGTTCGTAAGGGAGCTATAAGCGAATGTATCAGAGCATGGGGTTATAGATGTGGTGTAAAACATACGTGGTATGCAGGAGGGTGTATTTCTCAACTGCAATGGTTCCGCAGATGAAAAGTGAAAGAGCACTCATGAGGGATTCTTTGTGGGCATCCGTCTGCAAGTAAGGCACTGAAAAGAGGTAAACCAACGCTCTGAAAGGTCAGCAAGAGGTACCCACAGAGCAGCTGCCAGCTTTCAACCACTTCACTAATCTCAACGTCGCCCAAGCGAGTGATACCAGCGTCGAAGCGGACTCGGGCAGCATCTCGTACATCGGCCGCTGTAGATACCGGTCTGAGAACGCTCTCACGCAGATAAAGAAGGGTGGACGAACCTGGCGAGTGCAGACACAACCTCGCCAAGTAAGCGAGATTGGGAGCTTTGTAAGTGAACCCGACGGAGTGGGCAAGGGACGCCGCGTAGAAGGCCGAGACAGTGTGCGCATCGTCTGCCGCCGGTGGCTGTTAGTACCATCTTTCACATATCTGATGTGGATCTCACCAGTCTGTTGGGCCAGTACTTGAAGAAGAGATATGATACCCACTGCCCGCGTAGCCGATACTACCGGGGAGGTAGTCCAGGCGGAAAGGCCGCGGTATCCGGGAAAGATGGTAATAGCACCGTGTCTGTTTGAATAATCAGATAAGTCACTGTAAAGAAATCTTCAACTTACCGGCAGATGCCAGGTGCAGCGTTGGATGGTATGACGTCCAAATTGTCGAGACATACGCGATCGATCTCCTCGCTTGTGCCGAACGATAAGAGGACAGAAAGTACGGCAGACAGATAGTCACGCTTCATCGCTAGGATCGCGCTAGCTGGAAGGTCATTACCTTTCGCATAGGTAAGCGCGGCTAGGTGGACTAGCAGAGCTTCGACGTCAAGTACGAGGCTTGCAGCTAGCATAGCGTCAGCAGACAGTTTCATCAAAATTTGACGTGCGTACCTGCATCGGGCAGCTTCTCTTCCCCCGACAGGGCAGTGAGGACGGCGGACTCATCTGGTAATGTACTGGAAATAGGCCTGTAACATTTATCAGACGGAAATTAATTTCATGCGCAGATGAACGTACGAACCATTCCGTCCATCCGCCTTGCTTCAACATTTCATCTACTTTGTCCGCATTGGTAGACCTCCAGAACTCCCTAGTCCTGGTATCCCACAAACGAGCACGGTTATCGGCGTACAATAGCAGTAAGTTGTCCTCGCTGACGCAAACTTTTCGTAACGGTGCAACGGAAGCCGGCACAAGGTATAAACTGATAAATTTAGGTTAGTGAATGGTACAACCTTCAAAGGAAACCATTCTTACAGTTGATATCCATCCAACGCAACTAGGCCTAGCGTGCCATCTCGTGAGATGCAGAACATGCATTCCTTCAAACGACCAGTAGTCAGGCAAATAACCTCTGCCAGCGGCTCGGTAAAAACGATCCACCGGGCGAGCAGTTTCAAACTAAGAGAATCTTGAGCGAGCTGTCAGGTCGAAGGACGGACGTAACGCACTCTAAGGACCAGATCGCGACTGATCCGTCGTCGGCACCACCCACAATGACGTTTTGCCCAGATCGCTGATTCCTCACGACATGTATGCTCGCGATACTACCCGCAAGAGGAATGTCGGACAAATGCCCCGATTGTGACCGCACAAAGCCCCGCGCTAGCTGGACTAACGAGCACTGCGCGAGGAGACCATCACCTGGAAGGACGACGCCTTCAGTCTCTGCGCCAGAACGGAGTATGGAAATACCAGCTCACTATATCCGAGTATGACATGGTCGAGGTCGACGGGAAGCATGGAAGTGATCCTTGGCGTCGCCAGCGTCTTTGCGACGCTGTCCTTCCGCGGCTTCCAGACGAGCCGAGTGCGACCGTCTGGCGCGCTGCCGACGGGGCCACGTTCCGGCGACCACATCGTCGTCAGCTGCAGTCGCTGACGTCCATTCTTCAGCCGCGTGGCAACCACGTCTCCAGTCCCGGCTAGGACGCAATGTTTGCTGACACTGAACGTGCATGATCGTCGCGTTCTGAGGCTGATTCGTGTTGATGGGAAATTTCCCCGTATACTGGCAGGAGAGAGACTCACTCAATCATAGCAGACACATGTCCCGCGTGCTCGGGGCGCACTTCGTCGTTGTCCGCGTCTACCGTGACGAGATCGCGCGTCTCGACGCGGTCCTGAGAGCGGCGTTAGACTCTGACACATATCACTTAGACACTAGACAATCACATCGAACGCAATGGTGAGCGCGTTCTTCCCACTCCATTGAGCATCACGAACGGCATGGACCTCGGTGGAGCCAATCGGCCGCACGACTTCACCCCCGATATCGAAGACCTGTAGTGAGAATGTAGAGTTCATATCCGAAGTACGCCGGCGGGTGCGGCACCTACGCTCAAGGTCTCGTTCGACCACGCCAGAACCAACGAAGGGCTAGCTGAGTCAAATGGACGGAGCGCCTTCGCGGTGCCACTGAGAGGAAGCAGGCCAAGGTCGACTGTGTTAGTCAACAAAATCCGACCGGCATCCTCTTCTTTCGCCTCCTGGGAAAGGTTGTCGGAGGACTTGAGTCCCATCAACGCCGCCTTGAATGGGTTGGGGAGCGGCAAGTGTGCACTTGATCCGGACGCCTCAAGGATGCTCTCGGGTGTCGGTGGGCCATCGATTAGGACGAGTTTTTGCCGGACGAGATGATGGGAGGAATCGACGTGCAGGAGCGTAAGCTGCCCTACGTTAGATTTATATGTGCCACAGCGAAGGCGCGCAGTATGACCTACCTTCTGCTGAGGCGTGCAGCGCGATGCTGTCTGCAGGCCCCGCGAGAGCCCAATCACCTATCTTTGTGAGCTCCACGGCATCGGGATCGTCTCCCCGCTCAATCACAAGTTCGAAGGCGGCGACCCGAGTTTCCTCACTGCTCTCGCCATCCTCCAATTCGTGTAGTTGGATGGTTGAGGTCGTGGCTTCGGAAGTACCGCACGCTAAGATGAGATAGGACTGTACTCACGGTATGAGCCCTGACCGTTCAGAGATCGATACGCCGTGGTGCTCACTTGACTTATTTGAGCGACATGTAGGTGCTTCCAATGCCATATCATAGGTAGCTTCGAGCGCGCCTTGCTGCGGGGGGAGCTCAGCAGCGAGCTATCCTCAGCAGCAGCTGTCCGCACACATGTTCCGTCCTCTGTAGAGTAGATGCCGATCATACTAAAAATTCGTATATATTCACGCATATATGCATACACAGAGGTCACTACGTACCCTGAGCGGAATAAAGCTACAATAATTGGACATCCGGGTATGGCTCGGAGACTCGAGATAGGGCCTGTGGGAACTTTCTGCGAGGGTATAGTATGGCTAATCAGAGCCCACGGAGAGAAGTCTGGTGCGTCGGCCAGCCGTAAGGTGGGAGTTCTGGAGGGAGAAGAAGGCGTCGAGATGGACGTGATTGAGGATGTGGACGACCTGGCAGTGGATGTGGATATTCGCAAGTTCGTTTTCGAGATGGTGGTTTCGATAGCGTCCGCAATAGGTCCTCCCTCTACGCACTTGTCGGGGCCTCGAGGCTTTACCTTCTCCCCACCCAGCGTGAAGGCATCTGCCATTGTCCGATCTTTTACACCTCCTTTGTTTCTAAGCATCCCCTTCAGCTTCTCCGGCTCATCGTCATAATCCACATAGTTCTTTGGTGCTTCGACTTGCTCCGCGGAAACCGACGACACGACGGTCGATTTTGTGACCTGGAATGGGGAGAAAGGTGTCGGCGATTTGACGGAGGCTGGTGACAGGGAGCGAGAAGAGTGGTGACCTCGCCGAGAGCGATGAGGTGCAGGGCTAGCAGAGCTTCGGGAAGATGAAGCGGCTTTCGAGGACCTTAGCTTTGCCGTTCGCTCGTCGTTCGCCGGGGGTTCCTTCGCGGATGGCTTGGCAGCGTGGAACAGGTAAAAGGTACCGTCCCCGCATCCGACAACAGCGCCTCCCAGAGCCTCGGGAGGGTCCAAAATGCCCGTAACGTTGTCATTGCGTAATGGTAGAATGCAGGATGTGGATGCCTGAGAGAATGCGGTGTGAATTGAACTCTGCGGGTCCTCGGTGAAAGTTAGAGAAAGCTGGACAGTCATATCGCCGAGTCCATGTGCTCTGCAGGTACGGCAGGATAGATTAGATCGGTCAAGCGAGTAATGCAGGACTGGCCAAGTCGAGGTTGAGAGCAAGCGACCTGGTGGACAGATTTGAGGGGACATCTGCCGCCAGAGAGTACGTCGGTAATTGCCATAGGATGCGGATGATGATGCAATATATCTAGACGCCTTAGATTCGTCCTTTTCCACGAAATGAATGAAATACAGCCCAGACTATGAGTTCAATGAATTTGGTGCAGTGAAAGCTGGCGATGCCCCCTATTCTCGCTCGCACCTTGTGGCATTCGCAGCTCACTCGATGAGTAAATACCTGATTTGCGTAAACTCACTGATGTGGGGAATTTTGATCTGGCGTCTCGGCCGCCGTGACGTTCACACCGTCTCTTACTGTAGGTCTCACGCCCACCTGCCATCTGACCGAAGGAACACTGACGAGGATTGCTTGTATGGCATTAGAAAGGCGTCTTTCGAGCGGATAGCTATGCGAGGTTTAGCTTATTCTTTACCCGAATTTCAACACAAGGTTATCGCCCGCCCCAGCAGCGCCCCGACTGAGGGTATGCTTGCACAGGCCGGACATGCGAAGGGATTGCAGCCGGGAGATAGCCAGTGATTGTCTACTTAATCTGCAGGGACGGCCCATGGCGCGAAACGTTGAATGGAACTACTCCGTTACGACTTTCTACTCCGGATGCTGCCCGACTTCTGGTGTCCGCCGGTGTCTTGGCCTTTGCTTCCTTTGGAATCGCGACGATGAGGGTGAGTATTCCCATCATTCCCACTACACTGGACCATTTTACCGGAAGATATATGCTGAATGATAGAATTTTGCTTCAGTCAATGCGGCGTTCGTTGGATCTCTGCTCAGGATAACGCTTCTGAGCACCCAGTAAAAGTCGTGAGAGCGCACTAATCCCGCACAAATAACTCTCCAGAGCTGCATATGACGGTGAAATGAGGCAGCCCAGTGTACCGCTGCAGGTCCCTTCTCCGACATGGCGGTCCTCAGGAGAGTAGAACCTATCGGCGAGCACTCCACCCACCTCGCCATGAGCACTGTGGTCGGTATGGTCCTCGGCGTGTGTAAGTGCTTCTCATTTGTCCTGCGGATGCTTTCATTTGCTCATGTCCCACCTTCCGACCAGTGAGCCTCTTTGCGATGGTCATGGCATATCAATTCATACCGAGGAGAAAGCGGACGAAGTCATCTGCACTTGCTGCCTTAGCACCTCCACCTCCAGCTCCTCGTCCGCTCCTTACACGCATTCGCACACGGTGCACCACGCTCTTTACCGCGCTCTCCCACAAGCAACATCCACCTCCGAACGAGGGACGCACACAGCAGCCAGGACACAGGACGCTGCGCTCCTTCCACCTCACACCCGAGCGGCGCCGCGAGCGCGAAAGCACGCGCAAGACGTTCGCCAAGGCGCTCCGCCTTGACCTCAAGATTGATATCCCCGCGTTCTCACACGACCGCTCGCCCGCGGCCTCGCCCTGCCCTCCGAAGCGCGCGTACGCCCGCATGAAGGAGGTGGACGACATGTGCGAGAGCCTCGTCAAGCCGTCCGAGGCCTCGCCGTGGTACCTCACAGACGATTTCTACCCCCGGACGCCGCCCCCCAGGTTCAAGGCTTCGGCCTCGCCTGTCTCGTCGCCCCGAAGCCCGCCGCCGCTATACCCGCCTCCACCCGCTTATGTCCCTGGGACGCCCATAAGAAGTGGCCTCTCCTCTATGGCCGACGACGCCCATAGGAGATCCTTGATCCTTGATCCTTTCGACGACTCTGCGAAGATCGACGACGAGGGGAAGGAGGATTCAGTGTCGCTTATGCGAGAGATTGATGAGGTCATTCGGCTGACGATGAGTGATATCAGGAATAGGCCCGAGGATCCATTTGTGATCGAGGACGGTGGTGACGAAGAAACCGGCTCGTTGAGCGAGTGTAGTCTGTGATATATCCTAGGATGCTTCATGTTCACCAGTGTTGTGCCATTGCAGTCACTATACATGTATGTACTTGTATATAAATTATAGGATCAGATGAGTAGACCATCCTGTTGATGCACGGCAAGCTCGAGCATAGAACAGCATGAGAATGAATAACGCTGCCTCTGAAATAACCTGTTGCACTACAACAAACTAGTCAAGTTATGCACGCTGTTCTCACAAAAGACTCTCGTATGAACATCGGGCGTGTGGTGTAGATACATTGATATCCATGCTAGAATTGATACCTGGTAATTAATCATCGTTTTACAGCCACTCTCGAAGTTTAACGTGAACACTCAAGGAGCTGATCGCAAAAGACTGTACTCCCAGTTGAATCCCTCTGTTTGGACTGTGGGAGTACAGAGGGCCTGAGCCGACGGCGATCCCCCTTCGAAGCACTTTACCGTCGCTTCGCCAGCGCCCACTGCCTGTAAGTGTGTAGTCTGTTAAAAATTCATCATATTTGGATATGTACAAAATACGTACAAGCTCATTCCAACAATATTCCAACAGGATGCCAACCCTCGTATCGAGAGGTGTGAAGGTTAAGACGCACGTCTGGTAGCTGAGCTGCATGACAGTGAACGTTTCGACGAAAAATGTGGAGCCTTCGACCTCAGCGACCACTGTAAGGGAGTCGATCAAAACACCGCAGTCAACTGGAATTGGAGTTTGGATGCCAGGCGTGACGAATGAACAGTTGCATACGACTACACGCGGGTTTAGTAAGTAAAAGAAAATGGGGCTCGTTTTGAGCTGCAATATTGAAGTATACGTACCAGGGGCTCCACATTGACATTCTGGGGCTGGCGTGGTGCACTCTCCTGTCGTGCGTTTGAATCGGACAGAATCTGGTGCGAATCCACGCCTCTGAGAGGAAGGATCACCCGCCGTATCGTCGGCGGATTGACCAGAACAGGCTATCGTTTGGTACAGGACCTCGTGCCCGTCGACGTTGACCGTCTTAGACATCAATTCTTGACCTGAAGTACAGCCTGACGGCAAGGTAGTAGAGTCAAATGCAACGCTGCAATTGACAGCGATGCAGAGGAGAGCGACTGCGGTGAAGAGTGTAGATGTGTGCATGATAGAAAATCTTCTGTGTCAGTGAATTCTCTGTCCCTGGCTGCCGCTACTTATATGTAGGTAAGTACATCACCATAAGAAACTTGAGCCTAAGTCCCGAGCTTGATTGAACGGTGCATGCTATGTCGTGGCATCGTGTTGATAATCTTAGTCAAGTGGGGGCTTTTAAAGATGGATGACGTCAGTAAACACGCACAAGTCTACGCAGTGCGACACACCAGAATATGTTTTCAACGGTTTTGTGGTTCCGTCTTCACACCCCTGGGGGCTTCACACAGCCCAGCCGCTCCCAACGTACCTGGACATGCTGATTCACGTTTTCCTAGCCAAATGCCCCGCGGTACCCTTGAAATGGGTAGACACTCCGTTGTATGATGACGGCACAATGCAAACGATAAAGTGATGTTTTCAAGGCTAGGATTTGCACGCGAAGAGGGGAGAATCATTATAGTCATATTTTGCGGGCGGCAAATGAAAGGCGCTATAGCCAAGTGGTTAAGGCGATTGATTAGAAATCAATTCCCGTTTCGGGGCGCAGGTTCGAGTCCTGCTGGCGTCGATAGCTGTGCTCACTTTTGTGAAATCTTTAACTTCACAAAGCGGATTTGTTTGTATTTTTTGGTTATGTATAAATCTCGCCTCCAGAGAAGGGCGCAGCCCTTGACTTCTTCCCGTTCCTCCCTGAAAGGGAATTTTTGTATGGAACAAATAGCTCGCGAAATTCCGGCGACTGCAGATTTTTATGCAAACGACTGTAAGGAATAGAAGTGTGGTTTGTTAATTTATGCTTGCGGGAGATTCACAAAGACGTGCTAGGGGTCGACTCTGGAGAACGTCTGTGTCCGCGCCGTCCGCGGCTTCCGACTCGTTACCGTCACGCTAATATCACAGATAGGATATTCAGATTGCCTAGTAGACATCTGTAAGTATTTCTGACAGTGAATGAGCGCGGTTTTATGGCTGTAAAGTGCCGTTTTTCCGCATCTCATACGCATACAGTGCCAAGCAACTCATAGTTTACATTTCTAGTAGATATATACTCAGTGGTGCTGATCCCTACACTGTTGCCCAATTATGTATGCAAGTGTATTATTATGTGTTCAAGCTATACACATCTTCTGCACCATTCGCTGTATCTCTGCCTTTCATGTTGCCCGCATGTTCGACGGCAGGATGGGCGTGGCGTTGAGCGTCATGTCACATCACGCTACATCTGAAGCATCCTGGATACAAGCTACTAAATGAATATAAGGATGCAAGTATACTCTAAAGCAACAGCACCAGTCACATAGATTCACATCGACAGTAAGTACAAGCGAAGAACTTGTGACTTCTGTGTATGAAATGAGATACAGCCCGCGTCACGTGGAGTCACCGGACGTGACGGAGCGGTTAGCGCGGACAGCGCGCACGGCGCGGACAATGCCGAGGCACGGGGTGGACCGTCACCGCAAGGACCGAGGACAGCCCTCTCGACTGCGATCCTCACGGTAATGCCAGGCGATTGTGTCTGTGAGTGGCTATACAAGTCCTTCATTTCTGCAAATGTCGCAATTCACAGCATGGACAGAGGATGGCCTCTGGCCTGTTGAGACCACGATCGAGCCGCGGGACGAGTCGAGGATATGCCTCGCGAAGGACTATGGCGGGTAGAGTCGGTATTCGCATATCGCAGTGCAAATTCTGATTATAATGCAGCTGCACAGGACATCGAGTATCCCGGCGCCTGACACAGGCATACATAGCCCATCGATGGGTCGAAGTTCTTCAATTGCGCACACTCGCTGTCGATCGTCCCCCTGCACCCAACTGTGGACATACGTTCGCTATGTCCAACGAGGTACTCACAGAGGGACCACAGCCGCTGTCAGTGGCAAATGCTTCTCGTGCCAAATCTTGCCGGCCTGACGTGCAGCGAGTCCAGGCTCACGCGCGTCATACCGACCGAGGTCTGCGAACGAATAATCGACTTCCTCGCCGACCGTCGGCACGTCATCGCCGTCTACGCGGACACGGTGTTCTGGGAGAAGGGCGTGCGCGCGACCCTCGAGGCGTGCTCGCTGAC
>KN840550.1:47260-69566 GCA_000832265.1 Phlebiopsis gigantea 11061_1 CR5-6
CGGGCCGACTCGTCGAATTCGATGCTCCTAAGTTGCTTCTGCAGAAGGAAGACAGCTACCTCCGGGCGTTGGTGGAAGAGAGCGCGGACCGGGACGCGCTGTATGCCATGGCCAAAGGCAAGCAGTAAGACGGACGTACTTCCCTAGAGCGATTGAGAGCTATCAAGCACTGCAAGATAGCCAGTTACCTTCTCTACTTGTGATTTTCTGTGAGGTCTGTTCTATACTTTGTTTTGCAAATATGTATCCGAGGACGCGAAGGAATGTGGAACGCCACGTTCCAGTTGTAAGGTGCCCTTGGAGACTGGTCGTGAGAAACTGGAAGGCAGTGTAGCGATGAGCCAGTACAACCGTCTCAGTCTAACAGGCGGTTGCCGCGCGCAGCGACCTTGGCTCACATTTTGCCCCTCGTCTGAGGGGCGAACGTCCATGAGGAGCGAAACCGTCTACAGTGCCTAGGACGCGGCCTCCTCCATCACCGGCATCGACCCTACGATCGCAGTCTAATATTCGAGGATCGGCCAATCCCCCGCGGACCCCACACAGCTAAGAGATCGCCGCTCTGCATCGGCACAGCGATCACGCCCGCGATGCAGGCTCAATGGCTCGCGGCGACCGCTGGCAGCTCCCTTTGTCAACGGGCACAGACCTCCACCGTTGCGCTGCCGGGGCGGTAGGGCGTGCTGCGCGTACCCTCCGCGGGTCAGACGCAGCCGCAGCCGATCCGCGGCGGCGCATACACATTTGCACTGGGTGCAGGCCACCTCTCTTCTGTAGGCCTACGGATCCGACGTCAGCTCCGGGCCAGCGAGGAGAGTGTTCATTTCCGTCTTGGAGTCCAAAGGGCCCAACTCGTATACTTGCAGTGGCCCAAGGACACCGTCGGGGCCCTATGGCCGCCGAGAGCTGCACGGACCGGTTTCCCCGTGCTCGAGAAAGATGCTTTCAGAGATACGGTGGCACAGCATGGGGACGAATCGTCCGCTCCATACCTCGGTCGTAAGCAGCCCGTCATCTGCCGTAAGAACTACTGACGTGCTATGGGCAAATGGCCTGGTGGTCTAGTCCTCAACGGTGGAGACGAAGACCCGGATATTTGGGATGCGGTGTGCCGCTTTGTAGGAATTTCTTTCTAGTTTTGACCAAAGGGAGCTTTCCACGCCGGATTTCACTATACAGTCGTGCGAATTTATTGGAGCTCACTGCCACTTTCAGCTGTGCCATGTACGTACACAGTACAGGAAAGCAGTACGGGAGCCTGTGTAATCCAGCTTGCGTGGCTCACATCGATCGTGCACACAGTCCCTATTAGGCAGGTCTCGTAGATCAGCCTCGTGTCTCCCACGCGACTCCCGTCGAATACTACCGTCGCATGCGATCATGCTTTGATCCTACCACCACTGGCACGGTTTCCTCCCTGCTTGAACCCCCGACGAGTTGCCTCAAGAGATGCCCAGTGTACATCCCAATGTCGCACGAATGAAGGGGCTGCTAGCTCTTGGCTAGGCGGTTATCTGCGACCTTCAAACCAAGTCCTTTTATACGCTTTTCATGTACAGCTCAGTGTATCCGGGCTGTACGGAGCTGTGCTCAGCTGGGCCTTCTTTGCGCATTGCTTGTTGTCATTGTACCGGCCACTTGTCTGCTGACACCCCATCTCTCGCACACCTGCGCGTGCTGCCAGTGACTCTGCGTCGTTATTCGCGGAAGGACGTCTAGCGCCCAGCTGTCGTTCATACAACTAATTCTGCTTTTCCCGGGGGCACCGCAGCTTCGCTTGCCGAATCACTGCGTATATAGCCTTCAGGGAATTGCCCGGCCCCAAGCCCAACTCCTCTTAGTACTCCTCCATCTCCCCGGAGGACCCACAAAACACAGGCATGACTCCGACTCCGACCACCACCTCCGAGGCATTTGCCACAGGACCATCTCCGACTGCGACACAGTATAACGCCACAAGCAATGGGGACCTCAAGCCCGAGACAATGCGCACGATCCTAGGCCTCATCCTGACCATTGGTAAGTATCAGTGATAAGAAAAGGCGCAAGCGTAAGCTGATGATGTGCCCAGCCTGTGTTATCGTCATCATAGGTATTTTTGGGTATTTAAGCGAGAAAAAGGAGGGGCGCAGCGGCCAAGATGGTACTAGGAGAGCTTTGGGGCGGCCTTGGGGTATGTTCTATCTTGCGCCGACTCATGTCCCGGCTCACAGGCCGCCGCCTAGCAGGATCATCCCCCCAGGCGAATGCTACAGCCCGCCACGCCGCCACCTCAGAGGTCTCACTCCGGAGCACACGCACGGGCACCGCCGCACGAGAGGACGACGACGAGCCGCTACCCCTCTACAAACCCAGAGACCAAGACGCGTCGCGCCCCCCGAGCTTCGTCGAGCGCCCCCCGGGCCTCTGCCCCCCGTCATACCTCCGCGTCCCGCTCCCGAACGTCCCGCCTGCCGCGCACCACCCCGACGAGTCTGCCATCCTCGGCCGCGGGCCCGGAGGCCGTCGCGGCAACGGCCGCACCGGCGCCGGCGGCCTCACGATGCTATAGCAGCGCCGCGAGGGACGCCTGCGGGGCCAGTTCCCACCCGCAACTAGCATCGCTATTGGATATTGCGGCCGCTGGCCGACCCTCGATGTGTCGCAGAGCGCAAGGAAGGGCGATAGTGGGCGCCAGGAGCCTGCAGCGATCTATCGCGCACGAAAGAGACAGTAGGCTTGCTCTTCGTGCTCTCGGATTTTAAACGAACACTTATGACCCTCATGACCTTCGTCGATCAAGTTTTGTATAATTATCAGTGTAGTCCATTATTCATCCTAAGCTTAAGCTTTACACCACTGTTTGTAAATTGTGTTGATAGTACTTTGTATCCTAAACCACTGGCCAGGGATAAATTCCGTGTAATGTATGCAGAAATGCATCTGCAGTAGTTTGTGAAATGTATGGCAGTGTTTCCGAGTTTTCCGTACGTACTTGAGGCTACCCCAACCTTACGATGGACGTATCCCCGAATATACTGGGTATTATATTCCCACGCCTCCCCTAGGTTGATCGGTTGTACCATTGTCGACCTTCCGTAAGTACCTCGAACACTAGCGTAATAAGCGCAGCCAAGGCCCCGGGGTCAATGGGACCGTGCTGTCGAGTGGCTGGGCCAAGATCCACTTGGGTATATTATCTCGTATTGCATGCTACATCTAGCATACGCCGGAAAGCCGTACGTCACTTAGACTTTCGCCGCGCTTTCACTAGCAGGTGGGTATCTCAGTATACCTTCTATGCCCCCTCCTTTCTGGGTCAGCACTGCTAGATACAGTCAAATCACCCGTCCTTGCCCTCATCCTCGTACTCAAAGCGCCGCCGTACCCCGTACGTAGGGAACCTCCCCTCCTGTCGACCGCGGTGTTTGCGCTTTGGACGGAGGCGTCCGTCGATAGCGTCGGCCATCGGAGCTGGACCGCGAGCTCGAATGGATTGAAAGAACGCGGCCAGAGCTCGATGGAGTCGGTCTGTTGGTACACTTTGCCGTCGATGATCGGGTGGATGAAGTTCAACGCGGTATTGGACTGCCCCCAGACCGGGATTTCGGGGAGGCCAATATTGGCGCAGCTCTCGACAACCGTCATTCCATCTCGCTGGCTCGTCAGACACTGAGGGTTTAGGCTGATACACTGGGCGCGGCTCGCGAAGCTCGTTGCGTTGAAGCGCGTGTCGGGGTGCACGGTCACCGGCACCATCAAGGCTGTGTCCTCTTGGTCGCTCAGAGTAACAACTTTGACGATAGCTGAAGAATTGGCCGCGATGAGAAACCCGTTTGGCCTTATGTCGTCTCCGCCTCCCCATGAATCTGGTCCCTGAAAACAGGGAGTTACGGGACTGATGTTAGAGCACAAGCTCTCATTGAACTTGATGCTCATATCCTCGGCTTCTATCTGTCTGGTGAAATTCGCGTCAAGTATAGCGTGCGTTGTGAAGTGCACCCAGATATCTGTGGCGCTGGAGATAAACGGTCAGCTGCGACGTGACGGTGCAAACCACTGTGGAGTCACCTAACAAGATGTGCTAGCGTGAACACAAAAGCGCAGGTCATCAATGAATTCCTCAGAATCCCCGGAAGGGCGGGTCGGTGCCTGCGGAATACATATGTGAAGGTATCAAACAGGCTCAAGAAGCTCAATGATCCCAACAGTCGACTGAGAAGCCCATATCTGTGGCATGTTAATTGAACGAGGGGGAGCCTAGAAAATTCGCGATATGAGCTCACTGTAGTGGTGTGGGTAAAGCACTAGTGGATGCAGTCATGTCGCGTGAGTTCGATGTGGCGATCCACACTGACGCCACTCGATAGGCATAGAGTGTCATCATGAAGGGTATCGTAATACCGATGAGGGATGACTGTGCAAAACCATCACATCGTAGAATCTTTGGGACATTACACGAAATTACTTACGGCGATGGAGGATATTGTCAAACCGATAAGACGAGCCTCTGTTCCCCCTGCTCTGGTACCTTCGTCGACTATGAAGGCCCTATTTTGACGAAGCGTCTCCAAGACAGACTGGCCTTGTACAGCATGGTGGGTAATTAACCATGCCAGTAGAGCCGCGGCAAAACCTGCTGTCAATAGTACGGTGGCCAGGGTCAAGAAGAGTGGGAAGATGATCGCTCCTCGCTTTGATTCTCCTGTAACAGGGAGCACATCGCTGTTGATATGGCCGTATGGAACCAAAGGTTCTTCATCGATGTAGCCGCCACGGTCGTCGATATATGTGGGACTTTCGAGGGGCTTATGCGACATGTCAACCGAAAGGGGATGAAGAGGGACGCGCTCCTCTGCTGTAGCCTCCATGACTTTTATCCACAAACGGGGCCCAACGTGGATTATATAACTCTACTGTGATCCCGTAACTCCGCGCTCCTCGGGACTTGGCAATGATGCATGCGGGAACCTGCCATCACATTGGTGATCAATCTTGCTTATAGCGGGAGTTATTTCTGGGCTTGTTTCTCACCTTCATGAGGGGAGACCTCGTCAAGAAGTTTCAGAGGTGCATACGACCTCTCGAGCCTGTCTCAGACCTCCTACGTGAGGAATTATGACCGCATTTCGCCCCTTGAGACCATCGTGATGCCAGTGGGCCACGAGAGGAGCGAAAACCTTTCGCGAGGCAAAAATTGCTTCTCGAGCCCCAAGGACTCCCGAGCGAGTTAGAAAACTTCCCACATAGGAACTCCCATCATCCCTGCAGGGTCGCACAGACGGATACGGGTCCCGCCCGTGAGGGACACGTTGCGATACGAGCTATCGGTAAGAGCCTAGTGAGAACCTCTGAGATATCTCTGAAGAGCAATGAGAGACATAAACACCTAGAGGATTTCCGTCCCAGTCCCAGGGTGTGTGGTCAGATGATTTATAGAGAAGTTGAAGGAGCGTTATCAACGCTGTTCAGACCATTCGTGGACGCTCCGTTTCCTATCCAGAGCAACAGTGTTGATACTTCACAGATGGCAGATGCTTCTAGATAGTCCATGAGCAAGATCAATTATGCCAGAGGTAGAATCATTTTGCGAGAGTCCAGATGAAAGACGTACACACGGGGACAGCAATTTGCTGCGACAACAAGAGGAAACCGGAAGCTTGAGATCCTAACAAAGACAAATAGTCTAAGTATTTCAGGCCCATAATATAAATCTGTGTCCCCGTGAACATAAGCTCAGAGCAAGTAGACCATGAGAGGAGTCCCGCGGGGTATATAAAGCTGCTTGCAGAGCGCAGACGACTTCCATGGAGTAATTTAGCCCTGAGATGATGGAGCTCCAAGAGCATGCATTTGGATTCATTTCTCGTAGTTAAGCAATCCACACATATTAAACTATCTATAATTACGTAATATGATAGCAACCAATCGGCGAGCGTGGACTTCTCCTGGACGCTCTCATCTGCTCAAGTCCCCGCTTCTTCACACTTCGCTTACGCCCTGATTTTACTACGCAAGTACATCTGTGAAAACCCGCCTTTTACTACTAGGACACACGAGAACAAGCAGACGCGCCAATAACTGCGTTCATCAAGATGCAGGGAATGCCAAATCGGTTAGGACTTGGGCTACGTCCTCCTCTGCCTTCATATGGCCAGGGTCCCTCAATGTCGGCTCTCGCAGCACAAAATCAAATGCAGCACCACAACCATTTCTCAGGCCCCCCGCCAAAAGCGGTGACACTCTTCATCGGCTCGATTTCCGGTGGCATAACGGACAGTTTCCTGAATTCATTGCTCAATGTACGTCCGTGGCATGCTCATTGCTTTTGGTTAACTGACACTTTCTAGGCTTGTGGGATCGTGCAATCCTTCAAGCGGTTGATCACTCCGGCGAACAAGCCGCAGGGATTCGGGTTTGCGGAGTTTCAGGATGCAGACGGTGCGTTGCGAGCTATGGCGTTGCTCAACGGTGTGGAGCTTCCCGCTCTTGAGGATGGTTGTGTTAACAAGAAACTCTTGGTGCGCTCGCCACTTGTCTCTCTACCCTCTCTCGTCTGATGCTCGGCTTCTCAGGTCAAGGCGGATGAAAAGACGAAGTTGTTCCTCGACGCGTACTCTGGCCAGAAGATGAAGACCGACGTGCGTTGTTTCTTCCATAGTCTATGTATACCTTACCCTTCTTTACCTCGCAGGGCGACGAAGATCTAATGCGTCAAGCCAAGTCCAGAGTCGACGCCCTTCTTGCTGACATCCACAAGGTCTCGCAGGAGGCCGCCGACAACGGGCTCATTGACAAAGAGAAATATGTCATCCCGCCGCATCTACACGACCTGCACGAGGCCGATCTGCCTGAGACGCAGCGCGGGCTCGTCATGACCGAGATCGCCCAGTTCCGCGAGCGGGCAGCAAAGCGTGAACGTGAGAAAATGCGCGATGTCCAGGCCGCCGTGCCGACGATTCTCAACATGCCCAGTGGACCGAAGCAGCGCGAGTGGGGCAAGCCTGCGGCGCAGAACCAATCGTCGCCGCAGACGCCGACAGCGAGGGGTGCGCCGTACGCCAAGGCCCCGGGATTCGTCAAGGCAGGAGAGGACCGGGGGAACTCACCCGTATCTGACGAACTTGCGAACTTGGCCTCTCGGAGCGCGAAGACTGACGAAGAATTGGAGGCGGAGCGGAAGGAGGCGCGGAGACGGGACGAAGAGAATTCATTCAAAGACGTACGTGCCCATATATTCTTATCACGAGTCTTCTGAACGACCTTCACTATCACAGCGGGAGCGCCGTTACGAGCCGAGAGAAAGGACCCGCATACAGACGCTTGAACGCACTCTTGCGCGTGATCAAGCGTTGCAGGATGCCGAGGAAAAGGACAGCGTGGAGATGCGGGCACGACTTGACGTTTGGGACGATGACGAAAGCGACGAACTATTCTACACAGATCGGTACGTGGCGATCGTCTATCACATACACACAATCTTACGACCTAGCCTACTGGATTAGTGCACGATGGCGCGCTCAGCGCGCCCGCCGTCTGGCCGCAGAGGAAGCTGCGGATACCGAGTCTCGAATCTACGAGGAGCGCGAAGCAGACAACTTCCGCCGCGAGTCAGAAGCCTTCCTTGCGCGCCAGATGGACGAGATGCAGGCGCTGCAAGAGGAGCAGCGGAAGGCGGGCATGTTGCTCGAGGATGGTGCACCCGTCAAGCTCAACGTCACCTTGGCGCCAGCCGCGCCGAAGGGTGAAGCGGCGGCCAAGGAGAAGGTGACTGTTGTGTTCGGACAGGATGATGAGGAGGACGAGGGGATCCGGAAGAGGAAGGCTCCACCTCCGCAACTGGATCTGGCAGAAAGTGGCGAGAAGGCAAAGGAGAGACTCGAGAAGATCAAGACCACGGTGCCAACGGACAAGGAGACCCTCTTCAAGTCTAAAGTCCGATGGGACGGTGTGACCGATGTATGTTTGCTTTCTTCTTCTTCTTTCCTTGTACTGATCTTGTGTATAGACCATGATCGATCGTAAACTGGAGCCGTTGGTGAAACGCCTCATGGTCAAGTATCTGGGCGAACTTGAAGACGATGATCTCGTGATGTTCGTAGTCGAGCACCTCAAGGATCACAAAGGTCCACAAAAGCTCGTCGAAGGGCTCGAGCCGGTGCGTATCTTTGTGTCATGCCCCAAACTTGGCTGATCGCCGCCACGGTCAGGTTCTGGAAGAAGAAGCTGTGGACCTTGTCGTCAACGTATGGCGACAGATCATCTTCGAGAGCATGGCCTACGGGGAGGGTCTTCACACGGAAAGGATGATGCTAGAATGATCGCTCCGACCCGGTTTGGTACGTTTGCGTAGCGTCTAGCCTTTTCTCTACTAAGATGTACAAGTTCTACTTTTGCCTTCTGGGGAAACTGTCACCGCTGGTGGGAATACGTTGGGCGATGGTTTCGACTGCGTCTCGTGAGTGTGCCATTCGTCTCCGCGCTACTAAGCAGGTTACCGCAAATACGGTGCTGCCCTATGCAAATTCTTTGGCCGCAAGTCGCATGGTCGCCCGGGAGTTGTCATATTTCACGATGAGTGCTCGAGCCTCTATCCTGGTCGGATACATTAATATATGCTTCGTTCCATGCTGAGTGTGCCTGTCTATCACACGTGTCGTGTGCGAGTGACTTATTCGATTCATCGGTCCTTGATAAACCAGGATGCGATGAGAACGTTCATCCAGCGCATCGTGCGATGCATGTGGCTTTCAGTGTGGTAACATATTGCATTTGGGCTGGAAGAGAGTATTTCGCTATACAAGTGCGCAGCTATGCAAATGTGTCGTCCGCAGTGCCTCAGCCAGCAGTCACTACAGGGGATATTTCAAGGACAGATTCGAGACCAAGGCCATAGGCTCTTCCCTATAGGTGTCGTTCGTGATAATGAACGGGGTCGGGCCGTCTGTTAGCGTGAGTAACTCAGGGCTAGACGGGGTGTACTTTGGCCAGTTGACGGTGTTCGGCCCGTTGGGATCCAAGTGGTTGACGAAGTTGATCAAGTAATCCGTCATGTCTCCGCTGAAGAAATCAGGCAGCTCAGAGCCGTGGAACTGCAGAGCGAGAATCAGTGAGTGCCGACGATGGTGGTGCTGTATGCCTACCGATCCGCGGGGGTAATTAACCTTTCCCTTCTTCACCACTGCGTGATTGTCAGTAGTTGTGCGAACGATCCGCAAGCCGAATACGCACAGTAGGCCCATGCGCTTTGATTGGTTAAAAGTTGCTGCAACATGAACCGCCGAGGAGCTTGGAAGATAAAGTCGCCTTGGAATGACGCCATACGTTTGTACTCGGGAGTGAGCATGTTGTTTAGGCCTGTATCGTACGGAGAGCCTTGCGTGGGGTCTTGTGTATAGAGCTGCAGTAGCATGTCTATGTCTTCGGATGTTGCCCCAGGAAAATAGTTGCTCGTTATATATTCGTGAACCTCGGCATCCGTGCTGTGTTGGTGTGTTGGCATCCCACTGAACAAGCGGCAGTGTGTCGACGCACGTGATGTTCAATGTGTCAAGGGCAAAGATCGTGCCCTCGTCATCGACGTCCTAAGGTCGGTCAGCTCGACAAGTGTACTCACAGACTCCCCATCGTAATCACTTACTCCGACTATGAACGGAACATTGGCGACCTTGCGCTCCACAAGCTGAGATAGGGGATTATCTACCAGGAAGGTTCCATCGGCTCTCGGCGGCCATGCAAGGTTTTGAGACTATGGTATCAAGGAGGTCAATTTGTATGCTAAAAGGTCAAACTGGAATTGAAAAAAAAAAAACACCTGATATGACAGCAAACTTGGCGTTGCGTCTATGGCCTTCTTCAGTATCTCGTACGGCGCTTCTCGCAAGCACTGTAGGGTATCAGAAGCGTTCGCGCAATTCGTCCCGATCACGAGGTCGTCGTAGTAACGTTGTCCGTGGGTGATGTTGCCAACAGGCGGAGGGGGGCCAGACTCCATGACGGCACCACGGAAGAGGCCTTCGTTGTCGCCACCCTTCGCTAGCATTTGGAGTCCCACGGACTGTGCTCCAGACGATTGACCCCAGCTGCGAATGTGAACGATCAGGTTGAGCATGCACTGAAAATTTCGAAGTGCCATACATTGTCACTTTCGTCGGATCACCGCCGAATGCAGGAATATATTTCTGGACCCAATGCAGGGCGAGACGCTCTGTTCGCAGTTTAGTGATTGAACGGAATGAAATTAAGGCACGTACGATCTTGCAGCCCCAGGTTTGCGACCCTGGCTTGCAAAACCTCTTCGCTTGCCAAGAATCCAATACCTGCAGCCTTCAGTACGATACCCTTGCCACAAAAAATCATCAGCTAACCTGTGAGGCTGAAATCCATTTAACTACTATCTTCACACATTAGGCCAGGGTAAGCTTACCGGTAGTTCATGCTTAAAAAGATAACAGGTTGCTCCATTTCGATTGAACGAGCGATGATAGTTGTCGGGTCATAGCTATAAATATAAGTTTAGACAGACAGCAATATTAATGACGCGCGGACACAGAAGGCTCACAGATTAGACCCGCCGTCCTCGAACCCGCCCCCATATATCCACTTGTTTTGAATAAAGTCTTTAGGGCGAGTTTCGCGCTAGCCGAACAGAGAACGTACCGCAAGAACCGGTAGTACTGAGGTATCTGAAATGTTGTACGGAGCCCACACATTGACAGTTAAACCTATGAGGATTGAGCCACCGAAAACGGGACCTCTGTACAAATTGAATACAAACAGTCTTCGGCTCCTGGGCCTGCTTGAGTACCGACGAAACTGCTCACGAATAAGTCTGTGATATTTTCGAAGCCTTCTGGGATCGACAACGGGGGTGCCTGTTGGGGACACGAGTTGCCGAAGAACGTCGCCGGATAGTCGCCATCGTAAGGGTCATTTGGGAGCGGTAAGCGGAAGCGGAGGTCACCAACGCTGTACATTTCGATGGATAGGTGATGAATAAGTAACGATGATTAGACAGCGGGAACAGCACGACGTACGGTGGCTGAGCAAAGGGTATGCCAAGAAATCGAGTCAAAGTATCGTTGGTAATACCCCAGAAGGTCCCAGCGTCCAGCTGGACCTTGGCATATCCGCCTTGGACCAGTGATATCGTAGGTGCTGCAGCACACTCGCCGTGCAGCAGAGATAGAATGAGCAGTAGCCCCGGGATCACCAGGAGAGCAGTCATCGAAAGGATTTGTGGGACCACACAGACGAAGACGCTCCTGTCTGAATCCCTTATATCGTACCGTGCAGCCCCATCGTAATCACGCGATTCACCCTCATAGCGACGCTGAAATGCAGCAAGTAAGGCCAACGTTCGAAACTCATCGCCCAAAATAATTCCTACGGTCTCATCAAGATGTCCCCGCGGTGTAATGCCGCCCGCACGACTTCAAGTTCCACGTTCACGTATCTCCGGCGATGAACTGGGTCGCGGAGTCAGACACAAGGTTCACCTGGGTAAATAAACTTGCGTGGTGAGCAGCTAGAGCCCCTAAAATAATTAGGCGCAGAATTGAGATGAGCCAAATATGATGTGACTTAATACGGACGTCTGGGGCACTTGTGTCCTTGCGCTGCCAAAGCCCGTGAAGGGCGCGCCATGACAAAATCATCGCTTCGTGCGTCTACAGCAGCTCTCCTCGATGTGGAACTCTTGGATATCCCCGGCGTTTACGATGACGGAGAGGACAGTTCATGACGACCGTGTATTCGAGTTATGCATGAGGGGATTGACTTACTGGTAAAACTGCCCTACGTTTATGCAGTCAGTGTAATATCCCCACCGGTAAAACCACACACCTGTTCACGGAGAGTGCAGGTCGCATCGTCACGGCATAGTGACATCACATCAACGATGCTCCGCTGTGGATCGGAGGTAGTTCGTCAGGAACAACGCATGCGAGAGATACTTCTTTCAATCGCAGTCGCGGTTATAGTTCAATGGATCGGCGCCGCTGCCGTCAGATGTCTCACTAGAAAGGGCAATACTAGGAAATAAGTACGGCATGCGGGATGCCTAGGCGACAAGTAATATTACTCACATTGCGAGACTATCGGAGAGAAGCTCTGACAGGCTTTGACCGAATTGTAGGTCCGTGAAAATCCTTATTCAGTTGATGTATGCGGACCTTCCATGCAGGGCCTCGATTCTGGGAGACGCGGTGATTCGTGGCTTCGCTATGAATTTTACCCGGACGGAGTGCTAGCGCGCAATTTTGGGGCCCGCTATGGCAGGAGTAGTCAATGGAGCAAACGAACATATTGTGGCCGCCACACACCTTTCAGCTTTGGGCGACACAGTTTGTATGGGCAAAGCAAGGAAGCTGTTGTCAAGAGTCAAATCCTTTACCGCACATTTTCGTCAATCACCTATAACTATCATGCGGAAGAGTTCAGCAGTGTGCAAAAATTGGCTTGTGTTATGGTAGAGCAGTGCTAATATTCGACGTCGCCTATCCCAAACTTGTGACGGTCGCGGAGAAAGGCGGGAAGATGCCATAGGCGCCGATCTCAGCCGAGGTTAGTGTTACTGTAGCTGCTTACGAGTACCTGATTCTTATACACTATGTTGACGGCAGACGCGAATAAACTACAGTTTTGGTGAGGGGTAAGGACCTTCCCCGGGCCGACTGACCGGGACTGCCGCGGCAGAGCACGCCAGGCTAGCTTTGAAGATAGCCTCTCCTTCCTCACGAACAAGAGTGCTTGCTGTAGATGGCTCGTTCGCGGTCTGCTGGGCGACAAGATGCACGGATAGCTTCCGACGGGAAGAGCCCTTTGGCGCCACAAACGCGTCGTACGCCTGGACGACTTCCTCGAGTGCGAGCGTCTCGATGGTGTTCGCGTCAATCTCGTCTAGGGGAACGTCCGTTATTTGGGGTTGAAGACAAACGTATACACACACGTACTCTGCAGGAAGTCGTAGTACTCCCAGTTGATCTTGTCCCAGAACCTAGCGGATTCCTCTCCCAGGTTCTTCGGCTTCTCGAGCAATTTCATGATGAGCGAGTTCTTCTCGTGCGCCAGCTTCTCCTCCGAGAATCCCGCGAGCACGTCACGGAAGGCTTCGAGGAAGGCGTCGACTCGGCCTTCGAGAAACGACGGGGGCTTCAAGCTTTGGATCTTTATGTCCAAGCCCATCGAACCGGTACTGGAGCGCACTGTGGCGCTGACGACATATCTAGTACCAAATTTCAATGAAAATGTCGACCAGTGAATGCGGAGTTTCTGATCGTACCCCAGTTGTTCAACAGTACGTAGCTGGCTGAAGGTAGGCTCCTTAATGACGTGCACAAGGAACACAAGCGTAGCCCGAAGACGGTCATCGGTAAGGTCTCCAAAGTGACAATAGTAGGTCAAGGCAGAGTTCATCTCCTTGGTGTTGACATGTGTCTTCTCCAGGATAACATCGGCACCTGGAACATTTGAGTGTATTAGCCTCACATGCATCCAAATTCAGCGACAAGAGCTCACCCGGCGGAAGGAGCAAACAGCGATGCCGATGCCATTCGGCGGGGGCCAGTGTTTGAGCATCGGAGAACTGCTCTTCAATATCTTCCATAATCTTCGCCGCGCGCTAGAATCCAAATGAACAACTTTCATCTCGCACCCAAGCAGTGGTGGGACCCCTACGTCTCGACGAATGTTCCCTGTAATCAAAGCTTCGAAGTGAACCTTCGACAGAAGTTCTCGTTTATGCTTTTCGACATCATCCGAAGTGATAGCTATCCATTCCCGTCAGTAACGCTCTCGAGGCAGGTAATTCTGACCATCCTTACTCGAAATTTCTTGAAGCTTTTCTGCTGGAGTCCAAACAAACGGGTTGAACACACATGCGACGAAGTACTGGGACAAATTCGACGGCTGGCCCAGATAGTAATTCTTGTACGAGAGTCCTAGCTGCATCACAGTGGTTAGTTACGACGTCGCCCGTCCCACGCCAGCGACGTACCTGTTCAGCAAACACCCGCAGCCTATCATCTCGAATCTCAACGCTTCTCAGTTTTTCGAGTACTGTACGTAGGAGGACGGGGATCTTGTCGTTATATCCGCTCACAGAGACGTGGATCCCCTCCGCAGTGCTGCTGACGCCGTAGTCCAGCCCTGCGATGGTGGCGTCGTAGGCGATCTCGGCCAATGTGTCTTCGACGAGGTTGGTGTACAGGCTGTTCGAAGGCAAGTTCAGACCAGCGGTGATGGGAGGAGACGATGCCGTACCTGGTGAGCACAGCGTGCCGAGGCGTCAAGCGAGCGTACGGCCTAAGGACACCCTTCGTCAGGTGGGTGGATGCGTCGACATGATACGGATGCGTACGTTCGAATTCTTAGCTGTACCCGGGCCTTGGGTACCCAGAATTGGTCGTCTTTCTTGAACCAGAGAGACGCCCTTGTCGACTCCTGCACCTTCTCCGGTACTCTGGCAGGCTAGAGCTCTGTTAGATGGCGCTCAAGCTAGAATCAGTAAGGTGGGCTCACGACATCGACTGGTATCCTCTCTACAGAAAAGTCACTAGGAATATATGGATTCGGTCCCGGAAGTGCCAGCGCAGGATTGGCGTGAGGCTGACGGGCCTATAGAAACACTTCAGATCAGTGACCAAAAACGACCGAGAGCGCGAACGTACCTCCTGAATGAATTCATCATCGAGTTTCTTGACGACATACTCGGTGCCGTACCACCTCTCCTTCTCCCACACCTGCTCGACGCCCACACCGTTCCCCAGCACGCCCGCATCGTGATCCTTCGCCATCAGCAAGACACGGCCTCTTTCGGGCACAAGGGCCTCAAGAAGCTCGCGGACGCCCGTCTCGTCCCACTCCCGCACCAGGGCACCGAAGTCCAGGATGCGCTCCGGCGGCACGGGATCGAGCAGGCGGCGGGCGAGCTCGCGCGCGTAGGTATGGGGCTGCGACTTTTCCCGGAATCTGAAGTGCGTCTTCGCCGTCTGTGCGATCTCTGCGAAGTGGTAAGCCTCAAAGGCGGACGATCGGAGCAAGGAGAGGTAGCTGTAGATGGCCATGATGACGTCGCGATAATGTACTAGAACGGTGTGTTAGCGTTGGAGTCCCGGACGAGAGGAGTCGAGGGAGACTTGCGGTACCCTTCCTTGGTGAGCGTTCCAGCGATGTCGAAGAAGGGGACACTACGGTTATCTTGAGTGTGTCCTGCCGTGAGACTGACTAGCCAGCCTTTCTGCTTCAGGAATGCGCATATGCTCCCGGGGCCTTCGTGTCCAACGAAATGCGCGACAAACTGTGCAGGTCGCGTTTGATACAAGGGGCCTTGATAGGCGATTGGGAAGGACAGGCGAAATGCATGGTAGTCCTTGACCGTCTTAATATAAACGATGGTCTACGCGGATAGTGTGAACGAACGCTTCACTGCAGAAGAGAAGACAGGAGTCATCTTACTGCAAATTGTTCAGGTCCCCAGAATGGATCCTTGACCATAGGCCGAGGGTCGAGGCCTCGATTCGGGATCTTGGAGAATGCAGGAATGACAAGCTTTGTCAAATCGTCCAGGGGCTCTGCCAATGGTACTCAACTCGGCATTTCCTTAAATCATGTGTCTGCCCACCTTTGCCAACTACAGCGAGGGTCATTCTGCCCGCGCAATACTGTTTCTCCCACCACTCGATGAGCATCTTTCTGACCTCACGACCTACAGCGCCGCCGTCACCCTCTTGGTCTTCGTCCTGGCGGCTCGTTTGGTCTATCGCTTTCTTTGCCTTCTCTGTGAGGGTCGCAACGTTTCCGGTGCCGAATTTCCTCCAAGGATGTCCGTTGACGCTGAGCCCTTTGGCAACCTGGGTGATGCGCCGCACATCGTTTTGCAGATTGCGCTTGTTCTCTGAATCTACCGCGTTCATTTCCCGCGCGGTCAAGCCAGGAGTGAACAGAGGTCCCCAGAAGAACGCTGCGAGACGTGGAATACCGCTGGCAAGAGCGGGAGAGTTCACAGAAAAGAAATAGTCCTGCAAAGCGGGGCCTGTCACACCGTTCTTTACGCCGCCGTTGCTGGAAATGTACTCAACAGATATTAGTAGTATAGCAAAGAAGTATATGAACCGTATACTCACAGATGTCCAATCATTCTCGGCAGGATAGGGCTCAGATCCCTGGTAGGTGGCGATTAGTGGTGCATGACCTTGTGATGCCAGAGGAACTACCTGCTTTCATGATCATATGCTCGCAGAAATGCGCAAGACCAGGTACGTCGTCCTGTCACCATGAACCTCAGTTGATAGCAGCTGCAAAAAGTACGAATCTTCGCCTTACCGGGTCCTGCAGATGCCCGGTGGCCACGTGTAGCGACGCTGCAGCTTTATCTGTGCTCTCATCGTGCACGAGAACCCCAAGGATCCCGTTATTCAATCTCACCAGACGATACTCTCGTTCGTCCAGGTCTGACTTGTCAACATTCCCGGTATAGACTGCGTGTTCTGGGCAGTCGGCGGTAGCTGCAACGGTGGTCCAGGAGGGGCCATCTGCCCAAGACGGGTATGCCATCGATGTTCGGCGCAAGCCCTGTGGCTGAGGCGATGAAAGGAATATTTATGTACGTTAGAATCTAGCTCACTGAGCAAGACGACAAGCGACGTACACCGACCTGGGACGTATAGATATTGTATCTTGCCTGAGCTACGCGAGTGTAGATAGCGGAGAGCAAATACCGAACTTGGCTCGAGCGAGTCGTCCTGAGGCAACTTGTAACGCAAAGGAGATCAAGCACGGTATGATGATCGATAAATGTGCGCTGCGCAGCGTTTACCAACGTTCGTTAACACCGTTCAAACATAGGACTTACTCGAAGTTGCTTGCTCGTGGCCGTATGCGCGTAGAGCAGGCTCGGAGCGTCGGCCCGGAACCGCCGAATTCGTACCGTTCAAACTTCGCATTCCGACGTCGCCATCTAGTCTCCCAGAGGCAGAGCTAGTCTCGTCCCCAGACATTGCGGCCAAAGGCCTAACCCCCTTGGCCCGGACGGTGCCGGGCTGAGCCAAATCGGACATCGAAAAACTGATGTCCTGGCTGTCGGGGGAAATGTTTTACGATGTCCGATTCGCCGGCCGAAAGCCTTGCGCTTTCGGAGTTAGGGGCGGGATGGGAACGAGACTACCTGACCGGATGCTCGCGCAGGACTTCCTGTTTTTCCATGCGGGATGGGACGCATCGTTTGCGGTATCGAGAAACAAAGTGACGAACATGGAACTCGGTATAGCCTTTTGCTACAGATACAGGCGGCGCCCCAGCGTGGCTTGGGTATTCTCGCCATCTCAACTATCCAAAGTTTCATCCTCTGAAAGCTTCCTCAATGTCAAAACTTGCCCCATCTCGAGCCGCGGAACAAAGGCAGCACGCACGCCCCGCTACCGTATAGCAAAGTCAATATTAATCCCTCTCTTCCTGAGCGCCGTGGCGTGGTCACGCACAGCCTATCAGTCTGGGGCAACTTCACAGTACACAGCCAGGGCATTGTCTGCTACTGACCAACAGGCACACCCTTGTCGCGCTCACAATCCCAGTGCGAACATGATTCGCTAGTCTCTATCCCGATCTCGTCGTCCACGTCGCCTCATCTGGTCCTCACGCAGGCCGCGCAGTGTATCCGCGACAGTGTACGGGTAACCGCCAACCACATCCAAATCGCTCGCGTTCAACGCCGCGCTGCGAGCCCCTTGTGTATCCGCGTAGAACGTCCTCCCACCTCTGCGTCTGCCAGCCGCCTGCATCCTTTGCGCGGTGCGAGGTTTGCTCGAACTTGGCTCGTGTCCATCTTGACGTGGCTCGAGAGTACTACGGTTGTCGCTGTGTGCTGGCATGTAAGTACCGCAGTACAAGGACTGACCCTGTCTCGCACTCACCATGTGCTGTGCTCCTTCACTACCATCGTGAGATCTCTTGTGTTTCCTCGCGCGTTCTCCAATGACCTTCGATGACGCAAATGTCGCCTTGAGCGTCGAAGCGGCGTCGCACACCGTTCCGTGTATGAGGCGTCCGAGTTCCTGGGTATGCGTTCGGCGTGCTCGTCGCTCGCCGATTCGTGGGAGATCCGTGCCGAGTGCCTGTCATCGCAGGCCAAGCTGACCGGGGCGCAATGCGTCGACCATGTTCTTCTGCCTCTGCGCCTTGACTTGACGGGCGGGTGTTGGTGGTCCTCTGTGATGCATGGGCGGGCTCACAAGACAGGGTCATGTGGGCTACGCGACGTGCTTGAGGTGTTCGCTTTTGACCTAGGATGCTGGTGAAAGCGTCAGCGACGCACAGAGCTGCGCATCGGCAGAGCACGCACTTGGAGTCCATGGCCTCGCCAACTCCGCCTACGCCTACGCCGACCGCGATGGCACAACTCCGCCGCCTATGCTGGGCTCGAAACCAAAGTTGCGCGGCGCTTTGACTGGTGGTGGTGGCGGCGAAGGCGAGCGTGGTTCATATGAGGCGCGGGTCCCTAGTCGTCTTCTCTTTTCGGAAGTACTCATCAGCGTCGCCTTGCTCTAGCCTTGGTAGCTGCGGTGCGTCGCGGACGGTCGTGGCTGGCCCTGCTGAAGCTGGAGTGCCCCGCGGATCCATGCTGCTGTCTAGCAGGGCAGCATGAGCCAGTAGGTGTTCGTAGCGGGTGCGACGCGTCTCTGTAGTGGACCATGGGTACCCGGTGCTCGCGGTAGGTGCTCGTGGTGGTGGTGGAGCGAGAGAAGCTGCGACGCGCCAAGTCACGGTGCTCTACAAGAAGACGCCCGTCCGTGAGCCGCGAAATTCGACCGTCACGCGTCACGGGTCACGGCGTTCTGTTTGCACGCATACAGTTTGCAAAACATCGTACTGTAAGCCCTCTGCGGCGCGAACGATCTAGTACCCCACTCGCAAATGAGCAGCCACTTTTCTCTATCGCCCACTTGTTCTGATTGCGGTCCAGACGGTCGCCCCCAGTGTGACTGCCTCCTCGGTGGCGTACTACCACACTGCTGGATCCCCACGTACAGCATCGGTAAGCCCTTCCGGAGAATGGACGCGGGCCTTTAGCAGCAGCTGGCCGCCGTTCCCACCGATAACGGGACTCGTTTCATGCGAAACAAGCATGTTATCTACCACTGGCTATGACACTCGACACGTCTTTCGCTCGGTACGTCCTATCGAACTCATACCAACATTTTCCGCTCACTTCTACCCATTTTTTTTCCAGGCCGCCCGCGGTACCATGGATTTAGAAGCTCTCCCAGCCCCGAATATTCCTCCGTTACACAGTGTCCATGTGCAGGTTGCCATGTTTGCCACGAACAGACTCGGGGGAGACAGCGCTCCTACCAGGCCACTGAACATCGAAGNGCCCGCGCTGATCGTTTGTACATGTTTGGTTTCCGCCCTCGCCGTTTGTACCCTCTTGCGAAACCAACGCCAGTGGCTGGCACCCTCTACTCGGATTCCTTCTCGCTCGACCCTCCGCGTCTCCCGTCCCGTCCCGCACTCGACGCGCCCGTCACAGTTCTGCTGGAGTGCCTCGAGCATGCTGGACGAAGTGGTGACTCACCCGTCTAGGAAGAGCCCTCGACGCGGAGAACGATGGGGGGAACGCACCAAACCTCGCCCGAGCTGTTCCTGCTCGAGTTAACGAGCAGGATTCTTGCAATCTCACGGCGCAAGGAGAAATGGTGGACGGCCAGGGTTACCGTCAAGCTACGCTGCCACCAAAGTCGCTCGTATCGCGACTGCTGTAGGCTTGACCGAATGTTCACAGTTGCACGTGGACTCTCTCTTTCCTTTACGTGTGACGGGACGCATCGTGTCTCGAGCGCTGACTGGCGAGAGGGATCTCGGCGTCTGACAGAGGCATATATAGCCCATCGATGCTCTATAGTGACCGCGCACCCACTTCGATGTCCAACGACACAGCCCCAGAGGAGCCGCCGGCAGTGGCAAGTGCTCGAATCCCGACGTCCAGAGTCATACCCACCGAGGTCTGCGAGCGCATAATCGACGTTGTCGCCGTCCGTCGAAACGCCGTTGCTGCCTACGCCGACACGCTGTTCTGGGACAAGGGCGTGCGCGCGACCCTCGACGCGTGCTCGCGGACATGTCGCGCCTGGCGCACGCGCAGCCAACTCCACCTCATGCGCGACATGAGCGTGCGCGCGTCGATCACGGGGTACATGAGCTTCGGCGACCTGCGCGCGCTGTTGCACACGATCCCGCTCCTCCAGGGCAACCTGGAGGACCTCGCCGTCGGAGGATGGGTCCTCGACATCCCGCAATAGTCTCAATACTCTCGTATGCAATGCCCCGTGTCGCTCCGAGCGACGAGCTCTCTGCATGCTCGGCTTGTGTGACCAGAATAGCGACAGCTGCGTCCGTATTGGCAAACCCGCAATCGTTCGCCACTCTCTGGGCTCTCGTTCGGCAGTCTACCCCACAGAATGCGCCATCTGCGCACACTTCCTTACGTCCATCCTGGTGTCAACCTTCTCGCTCCGGGCATCATCTCAACCGTCGCGCTACTCATTCCGACAGAGCACGTAACACCCCCACTTCTCCGCCAGCCACCCGCCTTCGCACGGCGCGTCGCATCGCGATGTCGGTGCATGCGACCTTGATCGCCTTCTCACCTCCTTGCACCGACCGCACAGGACTTGTCACATTCGAGGAGCTGGCAGATGCACGAGCGAGCGCAGAGTCGACGCCGCTTCGTTCCAACTTGGCCTGCCCTCGCGCGGTATGCATATGGCGTCCCGTCCCGTCCCCGTCGCCGTCTGTTCTGGGAAAGTCGAGGGCGCTGCGGTCGTTGCTGTCCGGACGGGTCGGTGAGTATCGCAGCACAAGGCGTGATCCCGCCGCGTACGCACTATGCAGTGTGCCCCTCTACAACTACCGGGTACTTCTCGCGCTCGCGCTGGACCTTCGGGCGTGCAAATGTCGCCTCGCGCATCGACGTAGCATTGCGCGCGGCGGCCCGGTGCGCGACGTGTCCGCTCGCTGGTCCCTGGATTGCATGTCAAGGACTCTGCGGCCTTCGCGCGTGATGCCGGTGGATAGCTGCAGCTAATATTAACGGGTGCGCCGCGTCCCCGTGGTGGGCCATGCAGGTGCTCGTGGCGAGACCGGAAAAGCTGCGACGCGTCACGGTGCTCGACAAGAAGACGCCCGTCCTGCGTCCGCGAGCCGCGAGATTCGACCGTCACGCGTCACGCGTCACGGCCTCCGTTCTGTCTGCACGCATGCAGTTTGCAAAACATCGTACAGTATGCCCTCTGCGGCGCGAACGATCTAGTACCCCACTCGCAAATGAGCAGCCCCTTTTCTCTATCGCCCACTTGTTCTGATTGCGGGCTATGACACTCGACACGTTGTTCGCTCGGTACGTCCTATTGAATTCATACCAACAATTTCCGCTCACTTCTACCCATTTTCTGCCAGGCTGCCCGCGGTACCATAGATTTAAAAGCTCTCCCAGTCCCGAATATTCCTCCGTTACACAGTGTCCATATGCAGGCCGCCATGTTTGCCACCAACAGACTCGGGGGAATCGGGAGCTCGGAGCGACCCGCAGGAGCTCTTCACGATGCTCAACAGTGTCGCACGCCAGTGCGCTCCGCCCGACTGCTTGACCGCGTCTTGGGGCTGGACTCAGGGGACGCTCCCGGGACGCGACCGCAAATTGGAAGAAGACGTGTCGCAGGGTCTCCCAGTCGAGGGACTGAGTCACCCGAGCGACCGCAGGCGTATGGACGTCCTCTAACCCTTACACGGAACGGGACGCGTCGTTTTCTCGGACGGCATTGATCTCGACTCTCGACGAACAAGCTGACTCCCACTGACGAGGCCTGCGTAGACTCTTGCTATGACTACTGCGGGCCTCCCAGTGTGGCTTGTATATTTCCGCTGTTTCTACTCTGCGAATTTCCAATCGCTAAATACCCAGCCAGCGCGAAAATACTTCTCACAAGCCGATGAGGCTCGCCACCAAACGTACGTCCGTCCTGTTATGTGCTCCTGGATTGTCTCTCACTGTGGTACAGCTACACATACTCTCGGAAGTCACAGAGGGCGCTGGCGCGACCACGAGGCCTGCGCGAGGGACAAGGACAGCCATCTCGACTGCGATTCTCACGGTGATGCAGGGCGAGTATGCTTGTGAGTGGCTCATTTCGCAGTCCACAGCATGGACAGAGAACGGCGTCTGGCCTGCGCGATCCTGTCGTGCGCACGATCTAGCCGCGGGACGAGTCGAGGACATGTGCCTCGCGGAGGACTATGGCAAGCAGACTGGTGGCCTCGACGGTATTCGCATATC